>RXOD01006451.1:0-10312 GCA_005223375.1 Amoebophrya sp. AT5.2
GCGCGCGCATAGGCACTTCTGTCGTGAAACGTCTTTATGATTCGTTTGTAATTTTTATGATCTTCTTTCTTGATGTGGTTGTGCCCCGCACCTCCCGCCTTTGGATTTGGCGATGTTTGTAAAGGATGAAAAAACTCCTACAACGCCATTGAGCATGCAGAATCCGTATCACACTACGTAACAAACTGATAGAAGACATGTTCGACCTCGACATCACGGCCGAGGTGGAGGACTAGAAGGAGCGCTTCAGGGGCAACATGAAGCCCATACAGCCGCAGCAGGAGTACCGTTTGATGCAGCTGTCGAGCGTTCATTTCTAAAGTCGGAGCCGTGGTTATGTTTTCTTTGTTTTGTTTCGTTCGTCGTGGACGGAGGTCAACGTTACAAACTATCAATTCTTTTTTAGGTGGTGTCCGTATCTCGTGTAAGTATAGATACCTGCCTCTGAAAATGCTTGATGAGGACCAGTGCCAAGGTAGATACAACGACCCGGACCAATTGACTTCGCTCTCCGTTTGATGTATGGTACCGCGCCAGTGTCTGCAACCACTTCGAGAGACCACAGAGCACTTGCTGACTCCTACGCGCGAACACGTTGGATGACATTCGCGCCGTATTCGTCCCCCTCTAGGCCGCCGGAGCCGAGGTATAATTACCCGCTCGGATCCTCTTCGGGGTCAGCATTTCTTGCTTCTTCGAGTCCGTCTCCGTATCGTGAGTCTAGCAGCTCCTACCAGGGCTACTTGGTGGGCGTGGGCTACGTGGATGCGCGCGGTCGAACAAATTTTGATCCACCCGTGGTGGGGGCCGCGGGTGGTCCTCCTGGACCTGGTCCACCTCCACATCTGGCACCTCCACCAGTACTTCAACAGCTCTCGAGCTCGACGAAGAACAAGAACTCTAGTCCGGGGCGAGTGGATGTGGACAACGGCAGCGAGCACGTTCCACCCGCTCGGCCACCGAGACGCGGGTCCCGGTTCCGGCCTCCGTTAAATCCCGGAGAGCATGCTGCTTCTGCCATGCGACGCGCCGGGCGTGCTGGTGGTGGCGCAGCTCCAGCCCGCATGGTGCGAGGATTCGCCGTCGCGCAAGGCGGCGAGGAAATCGAAGTACAACTCGCTGAAGCTACATCCAGATCCACCGTGAGACAACCTCCACCCGCATCTACTTCGGGGGCCCTGCCAACAAGTCAACGAGTTGTACTATCCGCTGGTGAAGCTGCGCCCGCGTCGGGAGCCGGTCCGTTTTGCGCTCTTGGCGCGGGCTCCTCCTCGTCGAACGACGTGGTGGGCAGCGACGCTGACAACAAGTGCGGCGCATGTGTTGGGGGTGGAACTGACGAATCGTCGTCATCTACAGAACGCCACCCCCCGGCGGGAGCGCATGACCGTGCGACGCTGTTGCGGATCCTAGGCAAGTTAGACTGTCTCTTGGCGCGGGTGAACCGCTGGATGCGGGAACAGAAAAGAATATTCGGAGAAGCGAAAGAGTGTGACCGCAGGAGATCCTCGGCGGCCGCAGCTGAAGGAGAGGCAGGGGACTTCTTCTCGAGCCCGGCCAGCAACAGCATGCCCCGCCTGGTGGAAATGCTGAACGAAAAGCTGGCTTTTCTGGACGAAAAAATGCGTCGTATCCTCGCAGCCCAGGGAAGTGAGGAACAGCACGCGCTCGTGGCGGAGCAGCAGCACCAAATTCGCGAGCAGCTGCGACTAGTGGTCCGCGGAACCGGCGCTGAACTGCCGCCGACCCCGCGCGCAGAAATTGAAGTAGAAGGCCGTCCCACTCCCGCCCAGCAGGGGCAGCACGACGTGGATGTGAAGAACGTGCACAGCCGGCGAGAAGGCGAAGTGCCGCGAGAGGGACAGCACGACGTAGAGGCACGACGAGGACGAGAACGGAAAGCATACGCACAAGAAGACGAGGATCATGGGGAACCCGGTGCACCACTATCAAGTCCAATATCGGCCTTTCACGGCCTACCATCGAGGCGCCAGTCCATGATGTCCGTTCCCCACACTGCAGAGTTCCGCGCAATGCGGTCAAGCGGAGCAACGTGCGTCGAGCCAGAACCCACCCGATTTTGCCCCGCCACAAGAACCGTAGAAGCTCCACGGTCACAGCAGGTGGCTGCTGCAGCCATCCGGTCTTCGCCACTTCACAATCACGGCGCAATAAGCGCTGCGGCGTCTAGAAGTAACACATCATCTTCTAGTTCTACTGCAACGCCATCCTACTTCCACCACTACCTGCACGACCGCGACGTATGCAGCGACCTCAGCGCGGAAGAGAGGACTACGGCGCAACCTCACCACAACCGGCGGGCCGCTTCCAGGCACAGCTCCTACAGGGGAGTATTCAGTAACAGTAGTTGTGTTGCTTCTCCGGCTGCGGCGTCAAGAGCGACTTCAGTTGGTCCCATTCTGACGACAACCAAACTGTCGTCAGCGCCAGGTAGCGGCAGACACGCGGGGCGAGTGGTGGCAACACCAAATACCACCGGCGCGGCCTCTGGAGGAGGTGGATTTGTTCGAGGACCGCCGCTCTTGCGGATCCCAGGTAGTATGTTATCAATTCCCGGCGTGGCGCCCGCGCCTAGAACGACTGGTGGCGGCGCGCTACTCATGCTGGAGCAGCCACCGGATCCAGATGTCTGGCTCCGCATACCAGTACCGCATGAAACTCGACACCACGAGCACGACAGAAAATGCGCACTCGCACATTCTGGAAGTTATAAGGATCTGCAAGGAGTAGGAGATGGAGAAACTCTCCTCCATACCAAAATCGAAAATTGGTTGGGGGACACTGGAGGTAGCACGCGGCGCTGGAACCAGGGGCAGCTGCAGAAAATGGTGCACCTCGCGCAAGAAAAAAACCTCACAGATCCGAAACTTATCTACGAGGCGTTCGTCGAAGAAAAGATCCGAGCCGCGGAAGCGGGGTTTATTTAGATGCCGAGCTGCAGCGAATCGCTTCTGCGTGTGTGCCGAACTGGATGGCGGGACAATTCCAAGAAAGAATAGCTGCGGTCCCTGCGGGGCAATTCCAATACATAGTTGCGGCCCCGGTCTAAACCGCAACCATTCGCGGAGCCGCGGAGCCCGGGCCGGAGGTGTCGTGGACCTCCGGCCGGACGTACTTATTTTCCCGAACATAGCTCCGGAAATGCTTTCCGTACCTTTCCGCACGATTCTTGGTGTCGCCTTTTCGCATCTTGTTCCTCCATACCTCGATGGGAAAGCAAGTAATTTATTAACATCTGTCGCAGAGGTAGAGGTTCTACAACTACTTCCCTTGTTAGTTTGGATTCGTTTCTTGGCAGGCTTCTGTTCCGTCTTGCCATCTCTCTTACTTTGTTTCTGCTTCATCTGCTTCATGTACTTGGTTACTCTAAATAAACCCCGCTTCCGCGGCTCGGATCTTTTGTTCGTCGAAGAAAAGATCCGAGCCGCGGAAGCGGGGTTTATTTAGAGTAACCACGTAGGTAAAGCAGATGAAGCAGAAAGAGAGTGCGACGACAAGATCGAAGGAACAGAAACCGAAGAAACCCAAACTACTACAAGGGAAGTAGTTGTAGAACCTCAACATCATCTGCGACACATGTTATGGCTATCGCGTACGTGCAGCGCGCGATCGATCGTGGTCGACCGTCGATGAATCTGTTCTATCCCTACCGGGGATTTGTGTAGTCTCAGTGCTCCTCATCTTCAAGATCAAGTCCATCCTGACCGCCATGGAGTTCCGTGCAAAGATGAAGATCGCAATGCACTCAGTAGAGTCCTCAGAAATCGACGAAGACGAAGAGCAGAAGTTGATACCTCATCCCCCACCACAACGCGCAAATAAAGGTGGACGAAAAGCAAAACTTTTACGAGCTTTTTTGCTGCGAGCGACGTGTGCGTCAGTCTCTGTCTGGTCGGCTGGTTCCCAAGTTTTTTGGCCCAAGAATCGCGAAAAGATGGTCTCGGCCCAACCCCAACACCTCAGTTGGGACGAGTATTTCATGTACACGGCTATGCTTTCCGCCGACCGCGCCAAGGATCCGTCGACCCAGGTCGGCGCCTGTGTCGTGAATGCCGACAACCGGATTATCGGCATTGGCTACAACGGTTTCCCGCGCATCCGCTTCGCGCCGTCTTTGATGATGTCAGCCGCAACAAGCTCAAGATCAGACCTCTGCTCAGCTTCAGCGTCAGCATCTCCTTCAACATCTGAATCGCCTATGACCACCACTGCCGCCGTCGACAACGATTCTGCGTTTCCGTGGGCGCGAAGCGCCGCGAGAAAGTCTGACACGAAGTACCCCTACGTGATGCACGCAGAAGCAAACGCGATCCTGAACACGACGGTGCCCATACTCAGCTCGACGAGGTACGCGTCGCCGGGGAGGCCGAGGACAACGACAAACCCCAAAGAACGGTGGGCAAAGCTGCAGATGGAGCTGGAACAACGGGAGAGCGACATGCTGGTATGCCCACCAGTTCGTGGTCATGATGAGGATGTTGTCGCTCGTCGGGAAGAAGATGAAGATCATGGAGATGGTTCTGGAGGAGCTGCTCTGCCGGCAGAGGAATTTGGTGCAGGACGAAAAGAAGAGGATGATCACCAACACGATCGGCAACAAAAACCTCACGAAGACTATGAAGTAGAAGACGAACTCAGTGTCAGTGGAAATAACGCGCGCATCTACACGTCGCTTTTTCCGTGCAACGAATGTGCGAAGCTGGTGATCCAAGCCGGCATCCGGGAAGTGGTGTACCTCTCGGATAAGCACGCGGCCACGGACAGTATGGTCGGACCAGGTGGTAGCGGTAGGTAGGGAAGTGGCAAGTGCTAGAGAGTGGGTCGCCACGGCCACTTGGGTGGTGAGTGCGTCCAGACGCTTGGAACCGCACGGCTCTTCGCGCCGGGCGGTTTCAGATATGCCCACTGCGGGGGTAGGGGGTGGCGTCGGAAGTGGTCATAGTCCTGAAGGCAGGGCAAAGGAGGGCGCTTAGGCTTAGGGTGGTGATTGGTCGGCTATAGGTATAGGGTGCACGAGTGCCAAGCTTGCCGACCGCGATAGGGCGCCTCTCTTCAAATCGCTGGTCTCTTCTTGGGACAATCAAAGGGGACCCCGTACAGCCCTCAAAAAATTCACTTACCACATGGCCACTAGGCACCTGGTCCCGCCATATACAGCTCGAGGGCGGCGCGGCGGCTATTCGCTTTGGCCGGCGTCAGGTGTCGGGAATTCGTGCCTCGGTATCTGGACAAGGCCACCTCTAAATGGTTCTTCCGTGGCGGGGTCGTGGTGGATAGAAGCTCAACGGCTAGTGCTAGTCCCGCCGAGGAGTCTGAATCGTCTTTGTCTGCAACTGAGGCGAAGAAGAAAGAGAAACGAACAAGTACTAGTACTGGTCGTGCTCCTGCTCGTGTTGAGGTTGACGCACCGGACGTACTGCCCCAAGCCAAAGACGAGGACGAGTGTCCGCTGGAGCGCTGTAGAAAAGCGCTAGAAGCCTGGAAGCAGAAGGGTGGTCGCGCCGACGAGAAGCACGTGAACATTAATGAGCCGCACCGTGGTGGTGATGTTCTTGATCATCTTCCGCCTGCTGCTCTTGATTCTATGACATTAGGGTCGTGTTTGGCCATCGGGTTCGGATTCGGTTTGCTCGCTGCTTCGGCCGAACTCAGCCGCAATCTCGCGAAGGCCAACGCAATCCTTCGTCATGCCTTACTCTAAACAAAGCAGAGCAGCGGGATGAACGGAAACGTCGTCCGTCTGCATTCCGCGTTAAAAATACGCAAGATTAAATGGGTATGGGAATCAGTGTTCATCTGCCGGTGCATTATACTGATGTCGGGGTAGTTACGGAACAAGTTCAAGCGCGCCTATGATCATCTTTGATTTTTACGAGCGAGACGCGAAGTCAGCAAGGTCGTGGTTAGCTTGTGTTGTGTGTGGCGTGTGATGTGGTGTATTTGAATTTGAATTCCGGGCACTGAGCCTGACCTCTCGGAGATCGCTGTCTGTTGAGGACATACCATCCTTCTATCTCTTGTTCATCTTCATGTTCAGCCTCAGGCTCAGACACTACACAAGTAGCGGCTGCTCTGCGTCTGCCTCTGGCCGTGAACGTGTTGATGACTTGTTGATCATGTAAAAAGATAAAGATATTTATACCATGCATACGATTCGAATTCGATCGATGCTGCTATGCTATGGTCGTATAGCTGCTACTTGAATGATTATGCTGGGGGTATCGAAATCGAGCAGGATGTCGGTAGGCGGGACAGATGAAACACCTGACGACGCTTTCCCGACTTCTACATCAACAAAGCTACGGCGCTTTCGAACGTCTGTTGTTGGGACGGGCGAAATTCGACGGCGCAATCGAGTTCTTAGATCGCGATACCAGGGCTTAGTCCCACGTCGACCGGGCAGCTGGGCCGACCACGACCTCCCGCGAACCTGGACGCCGAGCCGCTTCTTCGAGGACTCGGTCAACACCCCGAGTTGCAAATACGGGCGGTATTGTTCTGAGCTGGAGGCGGACCACGAGATGGATATTGATGTAAACGCGGACGAGAAGGACCAATTCTCGGGTGGGACGAAGCAGGATCAAGATGAAGATCGACAAGCGGTTCGGCCACTACCGATTTTCGTGGTCCTGCGCACCGCGGAAGAGCGGCTACGAATGTTGGAAACAATGTTGCACAACCGCCGTACGCGGACAATATCCTTGCGGAAGAGTGGCAAATGCAAATTTGTGGAGGGCCAGGGCGCGACACTTTCCTCCAGGGCAAGACAGCAAGACCAAGAGACAGAGAGCCTGGATGATAAGCAGCTCCTCTCTCGCTCGTCCTCCTCCTCACTGCAGCAGGAACGACGACTACGAAGATCGCACATTACCAAGGACAGTTTGGTTCTCGATTATTCAAGACTGGTTTTCGATGACAATTTCGCGCATTTCTCGGGCAAAGGAACAAAGCGCTTGCTCCAAAGAGGAAGACAAGACGAAGGTGTAGACGGCAGTTGTAGGCGACGCAGCTACTCCGGGAAGACTCTGGCAGACATGAACCACCGCACCGGAGAAGTCAGCCTACTCGCTCCCGATCCTGAACAACAAAATGGAAATGATGCAAAGAAATGCACAGAAGATCATGAGGACACTCAGGAGATCGTCGAGACTCACGCCCCTGACCCCTTCCTGACGGACGTTCGACGGCGTTTGCAGGAGTTGTTGCGCTGGAGTCCAAAAATCTCCTCGGTGAGCAGTGGCCAAGCAGCAACGATTATTGATCGCCTTTATGAGAGTTTCGTGCCCCTGCCCTACGAGCCGTTTCCGGTGCCAGGTGGGCGGTTTCGCGAGGTGTACTACTGGGATTCCTACTGGACGTGTCTAGGACTGCTCGCATCGGCGTCCTGCGCTGAGCCTGAGGAGGCTTCCAGCGATAGAAGTGTGAGCAGTCGACGCCCAACATCACAAGCGCATCAACGGCAACTCACCATTGTGGAGAACATGCTTCGCAACTTCGCGTACCTCGTGCGGAGATTCGGCTTCATCCCGAACGGCAATCGGGTGTACTACCTGACGCGCTCCCAACCGCCCATGTTCGCGGAAACAATACTGCTCTGGGTCAACAACTTGTGTCGCCGTCGTGTCAACATGCCCGCACGACCATCAAGGTTGGTGAGTGCGTCGAATCTTTCCGACGACGGGGCAGAAGGTTCCTTCCTAGAGACCTGGTGCACGATCCTCGACGCCGATTTTCCACCAAGGGCGGAAGTGCGTGGGGTCCTGGCGTCTCGTGAAGATGAAAAGTGGGCTTTGTTTCAGCACGAGTTGGTGCCCGCTGTGATCGCAGAGTACCGGTTTTGGATGGAAGAACGCTCCTTCTCCCTTCCTGCCTCTTCCTGCTGTGGGTCGCAGCTGCAATCGGAATCGGAAACGAAGCCGAAAACTGAAATGGAAGTACTCACTCTGAACCACTACGATTCTGGATGCTCCGCGCCGCTCTTGCAACAGCACGGGTGCTCAACTTTTTTTAGCCCCGCCAGCTGCGGCAAACCCAGGACGGAGTGCTACGCCATAGACGTGAAAAACTGGGAGCAACATCGCGCGGACCTCGTTCTTCGCGGGGCGCCCGCGGGCAGCGCGGCGAGCGAGACATCTTCGAGGAGCCACGACCTCGGCCCCGGACCAGCGCTAGCAGAAGACCGGGCCGCCTTCTTTCGGAGCATTCGTGCAACTTGCGAGTCAGGTTGGGACTTCAGTACGCGTTGGGAAGGGCGTAATTTTGTTTCTGACGGCCACAACAAGGAGGACGACCTGCTCCACACGCCGTTTATTTTTCCGTGCGACTTGAACGCGATTCTGCATCGCGTGGAGCTTTTTCTGTCGCGGTACGCGAACACGGAGAGCGAGCGGGCGCACTACGCGCGCTGTGCCAAGCGGCGGAGGACGGCGGCACGAATTCTACTTGTGACACCGACATCACCAGTAGATGATGAAGATCGACGTTTTTCCGACTATTCCTTTGCCCACAAGACGTTCCGGACGCGGCACCTGACGTGCGCGTCGGACCTGTGGGGGATTTGGGGGGGATTGGACCTGCCGGTGCAGGTGTCCAAGGAGGCTTCGCGCCTAGAGGTCTGCCTCTCCGGGGGCGTGCTTCGGCCTTACACCACGCTCCAAACACATCCGGGAGTATCCGGAGTACTGTTTACGACCACGAGGCCCGCTGGCGAGGACAAGTCTTCCCGCGAGGCACAGAAACAATGGGACCACCCCAACATCTGGCCGCCGCTGCAGCACGTTGCTTCCGAGAGTCTGCGGCTTCTGCGAGCCGTAGAAAGCCAAACGGATGACGCCATCGATTTGCTTGTGCTGCGCACGACGCACCAGCAGGATCATGAGCAGGCGACATCAAAGGAATCGCTAGGGTCCTATCTTGACGCAATTCGGGACCCGAGCCTGGATTTCGCGAGCCACTGTGTGCGAAAGGTCTGGGAAGAAAGTCAAAATTTGAGCCACGCCAACTACGTCAGTGGACAGAAACAAGCTCTGATATACGAAAAGTACCAATTTCGCGGAGGGAAGATGGAGGGCGGCTCTGGCGGTGAGTACGAAGTGCAGCTGGGCTTCGGTTGGACGAATGGCGTTGTTTTATCTTCTTTGAACAAGAGCTCCAGCTGCACCACAACGAACTACTTGGCGTGAACGTCGTGAGCGGTCTGCAGCTCACAACGATTCTTTTCAGGAGAAAGAATTCAATTTCAAATTGAGCCAGCGTCAACGGTGCTGGGTCCTCCATGGGCACGGCGGGCTGGAACAAATTAATTCAAATTTCTTGGTAAAAGCGACGACACGAGCTTTTCTTCTGTTAATAATTCCGCCTGCATTTGTGGTCCCGCTCGTCGCTGTTCACACGGAAAGCGCCAGGCTGCCTTCCTGGCGGCGTAAAGAACTGACGTCTGACGTAGACGAAATTCTGACTTTACCATTACCACGTTCGGTTTGAACAAAATAAACGATACATACATAGGGAGCCACATCAGCAGCAGAAAGATCATCTGTACGCGATCACGACGTCGACGAAGAGATCAAATAAATCCAAGCAATCCGTTTCCGTGCCCGTGGCCCTGGCCTTTTCGCGATCATCATCAGATCCCAATCCGTGAACGACAACGATCTCGCTTCTTGTAAAGCCGTGTGGCCACAGGAAGAACAGAAGCTTGTCTATTGCAGGTGCATGATCTCCTGCTTCGGAAGTGACGTTGACGACTACATGATCTACTACATGTGCTGCTCACTCTGAGTATACACACAGCCGAAGTAGAAGACCACTCTAACAACTCCGTACCATCTTTTCCCACGAAACAGAAGCTGCGCCAGCACCAGAAGTGAAGCTATAGCAACGTAAAAATACAATTGAAACGCGAGCGACTTTCTACATTTGCGCAACAATAGCATCTTCAAGCTCAACTTCTTGTTCTACTTCATCTTCCCGCATAAAGATAGCATCAGAATCAGCAATCGGAAGCGGAAGAACTACAAGCAGCAGTCTACTTGTAAAACACAGTTGAAAATTATGAGCGCGCCGGTTTCCTCCAACCAGGCGGCCGCGGCCAGCGGCGAGCTGGTCATCCAGCTCACGACGAAGATCTCTGACCCCGCCTTTCACGTTCCGGAGGAGGCTCTCGTGGTTCCCGCGTCCCTCACGCGATACGGGCTCTCGGAGCTTATGAACCGTCCAGCTACTAAGTGGCCTGCTACTAAGTTAAGAGAGGTGGGCCTTCAGGGGTGGCGGCGCATGGCCAGCGCTCTGA
>RXOD01006452.1:0-10312 GCA_005223375.1 Amoebophrya sp. AT5.2
TAGGTCCAGCCGCGCTCCATCTCGGGGTCGTTCACCGGGAGAATTTCGACCCGGTAAACGACCCGGAGATGGAGCGCGGCTGGACCTACTACCGGCAGAAGCTCGAGTCCCCCCTCTGGGACCGCTACTTTCTCGACCACAATTAGCCCTAAACTAAATCTCAATGCGAGTCCGTTGCAAGCTTCCGCTGGGGACTTCCATTGGCCGGCTGTGGCACAAGCTACACGCCGTCGGGTGGCTGCCCCGGCGACGGTATAGCTGGCTGCCACTAGTAGAGCCGATCGGATGAAAGTCAGAGTCCACTTCTGTTTTCTGCAGAGTGGCGAAGGGCGTATGGCCTACAGGCTTGGGCAATAGGCCTCTAGGGGTGTTTATGTTCGACGAAGGAGCCTGCGCCGGCCCTGCATTGAGCATGTTTCACCTGTAAAACAAGCGGCCCAGGTTCATCACCTCCTCGTCCCCCACTGCGGAAGATTCCAGCACTGGGGAAAATCAACAAAATCTTTCGACGATTTGGCAGCTGTGTTTTCACACGGCGACGGCGGGGGAAATGTACAACTTCGTGAACCGCTTTGTACGAAAACTCCCCTTCCACGGCAACTCCTTGGCGAACGACTTCTGCAAGAACTACAATTACAGCGATCAAAACTATTGGAATGCATTAGGGATGTAGGGGGGCTGCAGAGTGACCAAGAGACGGTTCAGGTGTAGGTTACCGATGCAACAGCTGGCTCAATGTTTGCTGGGGGTAGAAAGCGATGGGAGGAAGCGAGAGCGCCAGCAGGCAGCACGCTGCCGCAAAAAGGGAGCAGCCTATGGGCAGCCGAGAGACCACTGAGCCGCTCCACTGTACCGCTTCACTGTACCGCTTCACTGTACCGCTTCACTGTACCGCTTCACTGTACCGCTTCACTAGTTTTTTGAGCTGTAATGCGACCTGTGCCCGCCGACGGAGCAGCTGTTCCCGGACTTCGCCTTCCGCCTGATCGACCACTACCGGCAGGGCGTCGATCAGGCGGAAGCCGAAGGCCGGCAGTTAACCGAAGCAAGCAGGGCCGACCGCGATCAACAAGGAGGCGGAGGGAGGGACGACGACGAGTACAACCGCTTCGTTTTTGGGTCGCGAGTTAAGCGAAGACCAGGGATGAAAAGGCATAATTTTTTTGTCTTGGCATTGTTCTGCTGGCTCCCGCTACGATGGGTCTTGTAGCTATCGTTTGGTAGGCGATTTGGTTTTGCGTGATGTCTCGCCGGAAGATCCCCTGCGTTGGGTCTTGTGCTGGGTCTTGTGTTTCGTCTCATAATGTTCGGTCTCATGTAGGCAGCGTACTCGGTCTCGTATTCCGATACTCGTGTAAGCAGCCAAATATCCTTGCCGTCGGTGCCAGCAATGCCGTGCCAGAAATGCCAGACATAATTGTGCCCCTCTAAAACGAATGCGAATGGGAACGGGAATGGGAATGCAGCAGCTGCCCCCAAGTGGTCTTCCGCGGGCGACTTCGCGGGCACGATCGGAGCCCGGATGGAGGACTTCTTGCGGCACTCGCAGGCTGCTGAGGCCGTGAACTTCCGCCGCGCCTCCGCGGTGCTGTGCACGATCCCGTTTTACTTCTGCCGCCTGTTCAAGCGCTTCCTTGGGGTTGGAGAAAACGGGAAGCGGCTGATCATGTACCTGGGACTCCCGCTGCACCAAGACGTGCCGCAAAACGACCGCATCGCCAACCTCGCGGAGATTATGGACCTGGCCAGGCGGCTAAGGAAGGCCGCTAAAAGTGATTCACGCGACTACCTACATGCGAAGTAGATACTTAATATAATGGAGCTACTTCTAGAAGTTGTGTTTACTAGAGAAATTTCTGTTTAAAGAGGCTTCATAGTTGCAGCTTCTCGTAGGAAAAGATCGCCGTAGGATCGTTCCTCGATAGGAGAGTTCGTTATTCAGTTGTATAGCTTAATCTTTCGCCTTCCCGCCTTTCGGTTTCGCAAGCCGAGAGGCGGAGGTGGGCGCGGAACGCGTGGTAGCTACACAACACTGGCGCTGCGACCGGTCGCTTTCGCTTCAGAGCAGTGTAAGCATGGGATCATATTCACTGTAGATACGTAACTGTAATAGATACTAAAATCTAAAAGCAGTTCAGGAGTACGAGTAGTTGCTTGTTTGTTGCATAGGAGCCGGAGGTGACGTTTTTGGCGAACAATCTGTACCTTGCGGAGCTGGTCGCGTGGAAGACCAATGGGTGGCTGCGCCCTGCGGTGATGCGCATCCACGGCCTCCACACCAACACCGTCTGGTTTCCGGCCAAGCAAGAGCGGCTAGCAGTAGGAGGAGGCGATGCAGCGGGAGGAGATGCCGCGGGAGGAGATGCCGAGGACGACCCGATGCGCACGGTTTTGGTGTCCCGCGTGGGGACCAGCGGCGGGCTGGCGGAGTGCGTTTTCGACGCGTTTCGACGCGAGAACCCCGACTATCCCCTCAAGTTCCAGTTCCTCGAGCACTTCCTCCGCAAGTACCACCCGGACCCAGATTCCGTGAAGCAGGTCTACATCACGGAGCGGCTGCCGTATGAGGAGCTGGCGAAGTTCCGTTCCGCGGTTTGGTTTCCCTACGACACCAGTCTCATGCTGTTCTGGGAGCTCTACAGCGCCAACGTGCCGGTGTTTGTGCCTGCACGAAGGGGACACCTGCTGCGGTGGATGTGGGGCCAGCACACCAGGTTCGACCTGGCCGAGTGGAACCTCTTCCAGGACGAGGCGAGAGAGCTGCTTCTACTCCGTTCCGATGGTTCCGAAGATGCTCACAAAAATATAAAGAACAAAGACAAGAATGATCTTCATGTCGATGCTGTTGACATCAATCCGAACGTGGTAACGGCGGTGCAGGAGGCGGAGGCGGCGGGGTTCGTCTCTATGTCGGGATCGGGGCGGACGGAGGCCCCGGGACTTCGGTTCGGGTTCCGGCCCTGCGCGGTTCTGGGTGTTTCGGGGGGACCATCTTCGCAGATGACTGAGGCCCTGCTTTTTGGACGCGGGGAGGGCCGTCGGATAGTGAACGTGGAGGAAATAAACAGCCAGCATCCGCCGGAAACACAATCTTTCGTCGACTGCGCGAGGCGGTGCCGGGAGTCCGCCGATAGTCGCTGTTTCGCCTTCGCCTTCGGGCACGCGACCAGCGACTGCCGCGAGTTCGCGGTTGTGGTTCCGCGAAGCGCAGGTCTCGAGGATTTCGAAAAGCGGGAAACAATAGACTACGGCGAAGTAGGAGATCGGACAGGGGAGGACAGCTCCCCGCGGTGGTGCCGCTGGAACGGCCCGGAAGGGGTGAAGGGGGTTGAGAACGAGACGAAGGGGATTGAGCACGAACTGGCGCGCCGCTTGCCCGCGCAGTTTTCCACCGAGGACCGCCGGCCGTCACCCTATGGCAGCCGCAGCTAGTGTTCAAGTCTTGGCCTAAAGTTTGTCGTAGAACGCACAAAGTATCCAGACGACTACTTTGAAGAACTCGTGGTAGGGGTGCAGGAGGGCGGCCTGAGGTAGGGTGTTTCGTTCGCGTCGGGCGCTTACCCTTACGTTGGCCTGTCTCCCCCAATGTCTCCCAGAATCCGCTATGCCACAAGACACAGGTTTTTCTTTTCCGGTCGCTCTAATTGGGCACGGGCTCAAGGTCGATCTTCAATTGTGGGCGGCTACGACTACAACTGTTGACCGTCGTATTGTAGCCGCTCCTGTTTTTGCTCCTGTTTTTTACCCCGGTGGAGCCCGCCCGTGCTCCGCTTTCCTCAATCCGAAAGCGGAGCACGGGCGGGCTCACCGTGTGTACAGATCTTCCAATGAAGAGCTGTACACATGGGTACGAGGTCCCATGGACGAATTCGTGCCTTTTGGTCCACCTTGCTAGCGAAAATATTAAGTACTCATACTCAACACAAGATTCTCAACAACTGTTTTAATTACAAAGATAGCAAGATTCTGTAGCTAGCTGTCGGCGCCAGCTTTTACATCTCGCATTTTTCCCCGTACGGGTTTATGGACGGGGACGCGATGATGTACTGGAGCCAGTACGCGGATTGGGCTTTCTACCCGTTTTTGACCCACTTCGATTCCATCCCGGACTTGTGGTTAAGGGTTGAAAAAAGTCAGGCTCAGGTCCAGGTGTAGGTTTGCCGTGTCTGGTTCACAATAATTTACTGCACCTCTTGGCTACTTGTGGAAGATTGCCATCGGTGCAGAGGGAGGAGGTCTAGGATCTTTAGTAGGATTAGACTCCAACTGGTACGCCCCCACGGCCCACGAGAGGGCTGCGGCGTTCCATCTGTGACGTGTTGGCTCCCACCTGAGCAAATTGCAGCCATAGGAAGCTGCCTCCTCAGTCGGGTATCGCTGCCGATTCGGAAGGTGACAGGCGGGATTTGCCAAGGTCAAAACCTAAACCTGAAGCACGACCTGAATTTTTTCAACCTCTAATGTGGGAGAAGCTGTTGACCACTGATTTGCACAAGACGGCCTCGATGATGAAAATCTTCAACGAACGCGCGGTCCTGCACTCCGCCCGAAGATGGGCCCGACTCCTGGGCTGGGGTGACGACTAGAGAAGACTGAAGGAGGAATCTTCTTAGTCACGATGTTATTGTACTATGGGATCAGATGTATGATCGAGGACAGTCGATTCTGCAGCTTTGGCATCAGCGATGCTGCAGGGACTGGAAGTGGATGATTCACTTTTACGCACAGATGATTGGTCGACGCGAAGTTTTATCGGAGCCGAGATGAGCCTATCGTTCGGGCGGCTATCGGATTTTTACGCTGTTCTGTGCATATCAGCGGTATCACCTGCTGGTGGTCCTCGTCACAGTCGAGTGCGAAGTATCGATGGTCCGGCGACATTCGTGTGGATCTGCTCCTTGCGTCTATCGCTGAGTGAAGGGAGGCTATCTCCGCTAGCGCCAGCACCGAGTTACAACCTAAAAAATTTTTCGGTGATGAAAAAAAAATCCTAAAAAATAGTATTAGTAAAGAAAAAAATGGCTGCGGAGGAAAAGGCGGGCGAGGAGTACAGTTACAGCGCCATGGAGGAGGAAGACGATGCGTTCGTGTGCAGCACTGCGTCGCTCGAGCTGCCGATGATCGACGACTGGCACGTGCATCTGCGGCAGGGCTTGATGTCGGAGGTGGTGGTGCCTCTGCTGCGCAAGCGGAGTGGGATCCGCCGGTGCATCGTGATGCCGAATACGTTGCCGCCGGTGGTTTCCACGCAGATGGCCGCCGAGTACCGGGAAGGGTTAAAGAAGATCGAGCCGAATGTCGACTACAAGATGCTGCTGTACCTCGGCCCCGAAATCACCGTAGAAGACCTGGAGAGGGGAAAAAAGACCGGCTTCGTCACCGGAGTCAAAAGCTACCCAAGAGGAGTCACCACCAACAGCGAAGCAGGAGTGGAGAGCTACGAATCGTATTCAGCTATGTTGGGAATAATTCCGGCGGCGGTGTTAGATGAGAGCTACCAGTTCTTGCAGTTGGGTAGAACCATGATGTCGTTCATTTGCGCGATTTCGATTTGAGTTTATCGAAGCGTTTTCTGATGCCTGTATCTTCAAGTCCTTCGGAATTCGATCCATCGTGTTCACCGCCCGAGGAGATACTTACTGACACCCGAGATACAATGTTAAACAGGATCTCTTTCAACATCGGCGATAGGTACTATGGTTTGTTTTCGGCGATGGAGCGTCTGGGGCTCACGCTGCACATCCACGGGGAGGTGCCCGGCGCGTGCGTGATGGAGGCGGAAGCGGATTTCCTGCCCGAGCTGGACGCGTTGGTGGACAGCTTTCCGCAGTTGAAGATCGTCCTGGAGCACGTGTCTACGAAGTCGGCGGTGGACAAGATTCTCCAATTCCAGCGGGCGGGGAAAAAGAACGTGGCCGCGTCGGTCACGGCGCATCACCTGGACATAACCATAGATGCAGTAGTTGGGTGCTGCCACTACTTCTGCAAGCCGGTGCCGAAGCTTCCAGCGGACCGCGACGCGATTCGGGAAGTTGTCTTCGCGGGCAACCCGGCCTTCTTCTTCGGGTCCGACTCCGCGCCGCACCCGCGGTCGAAGAAGGAGGGCGGAAAGGCCGCGGCGGGCGTGTTCACGGGGGGGTGCGTTGTGCAGTACCTCGCGGACATTTTCGGCCAGGTGAACCAGCTGGACAAACTGGAAAACTTCTGCTGCGTCTTCGGCGCGAGCTTTTTGGGATTCGAGGGCGAGCCTCCCGGGGGGAGTAGTACCGGAGTAAGTACGGGGGCTTCTGTTGAGGAAGAGGCTCGTGGTCGTGTGGGGGCTTTGAGAATGTTGAGAAAGGGTAGTGGAGGTCCGAGGATAAGGCTCACGCGTGCGTCGGATCAATCGGCAGCAGTGGTGCCGGAAACATTCGGCGAGGAAATTCTCGGAAAAGAAAACGCAGTGGTGCCCTTCCGCGCGGGAGAGAAATTGGGGTACGAAATCGAAATACTCGATTTCTGACCGAGATTGGCCCTAGTAGATGACAGAGTAATTTCAGATCACCTGCTGGCGCAATGCCCTGCGTTTCTGGAGATACGCAGTGGCCACCGACCAGGGGACAAACATTTTTTGCCGGCGTCGATGTTCCTAAGGAGATACCTTTTACGTAGGGGAGGATCCTCATCCCGGAGTGAATGCCAGTCGCCTTCATGTCTGAATTACTCACCGAATTCCTCAATCTCTCCATCTTTTTGTTCGCTTTTCGTCCCCGCGTTGTTCTTGTTCGCGACCACAACACTCTTTACTCTTCGATTGATTGCTGTGAAAGCAGCGGCTGATGCGATCGATCGATACTTATCGCGTGAATATCGATTCGTGCTGTTCGTTCCTGTTGAAAACGAAAACCGAAACAGAAAGAGACCGATCGCTCGACGATGCGAAGAAACTAACAGGACAGCAGATGAGCAACTGCTGGCCAAATCGCCATCGATTCGACTTCTCGTGCACCATAGAGAAACACTACATTCGTACTTTCTAGCTGTACCGTGTGTGATACTTTCCGAAAAGTCTTACATTTTTACCTTTGCCTGAAAACAGATTATTTCTCCTCGCATAGCGGGAGACCGATTCGATACTAACTACTACTAGAGCAGCTATTTTCGGGAACGGAGCGGAAACAGATGCAGCAGGTTTCTTCGTGGCGGAATCCTTCGTGGGACCGGCCGCCACTAAAGTTTTAGACAATTCTTCGGTGTGCATCGAATCCTCCGTCGACCAGGTGTGCGGCGTCCGCGCGCTGAGTTTGGAAATCGGATTCGATACCACAACCACTACTAGAGCAGCTACAGCTATTCAACAAGAACAGAGCAGATGCAGCAGGCTTCTTCGTGGGACCGCCCCCTGAACCACGTCGCGGTCACTGTCGACCAGGTGTGGGACGTCCGCGCGCTAAGTTTGAAAACACAAAACATTCACCCCTACGTCGAGCTGTTCGTCGGCAACCGCCAGTACGAGACCGAGGTCGTCGAGCATGTGCGCTGCGTCTCGGGCTGGGGAGACAGAGAACATCAACAAACCTCCGGTTCAGGAGCCCCGGCGCGCACGCCGCGGTCTGCGTCGCTGGTGGCGCGGCTTTTCTCCCCCTTCTCCGCGGGCCCCTTCTCCCCCAATCATTCTGGGAACCAGCATCAAGTAAACACCGCGGCAGCGAAAGGTGTGGTCGAAGAGGTCTCAGAGCGGGTAGCAGGACTAGTTGGTGGAAGAGCAGATGTAGGGTCCGGGTTGCTGCCGCGGTCCCTGCCCGCGAAGGTCGGACAGCGGTTCGTGGTGGGCTACCTTCCGCGCCACGAACCCGGACTGTCGGATCGTCGCCATACGCAGGCACCGCTGGAGATCTCTATTGTCTTACGCGACGCGGCGGGAGATGAGCAGGATACCCGGACACTCGGCCGCGGACACTACGTTGTGCAACTGCCACCGCCCACCGCTTCTAGGAGAGGGGGAACCTGTGTGGACCTCGCGCTTTCGTCCTGTGATGTCGGGGGAGCATCGGGAGGGGGGTTCGTGGCCGCCACCTACGAGGGGGCGTTGGTTGGGGGACAACCCCCGCCGCAGGACGTGCAGGGGTTGTCCGAGCGGGTCGCGGACATGTCCGTCGTCACCGGGTTCGTGCGGCTGTTCGTGGAGTCCCTGGACCAACCGCCCGGCGAAAGAACGGCGACGGCAGCAACACCCCCCAACACGCTGAGAAACCGGAAGGAGGCGTTTTGGGACCGAGTGGAGCAGGACGATTACGGGCCCGTTTTGGGAGCCAGGGGTCTGACGATGAGCTCCGGCTTCGCGCGGGGCCTCGAGGAGCGCGAGCGCCGGGTCGATCAGATATCTCCTCCCGTCGGTCAGATCTCTCCTCCCGTCGGCGGGTTCCACCAACACCCGGGGGCCCTCCCTCCTGAAGGCGGAGTTCCCGTGCACGGCGAGCGGATCAGCAGCTGCGCGGCGCTGAAGCCCGGTCTGCGAATCCGCTCCGACGCGGACGGCGTGGGGACGGTGCTCGGGTGGGTGGGTGAAGACGGTGTGCTCGTTGCCGGACTCACAAACGACCCCGAGGTGGAACTTGGGCAGTTGCTGCCGGGCTACGTGTATGGACCGTCGATGAGAGATATGCTAAGGTGGCGGTCTAGCATATGGTCAGTCGGCTCTAAGTCTACCTGGCGCGAAGAGGTGGCCGGGGGCGGCTATCAGAGCTGCTTCATTATGGGAGAGCAGGGAGTTATGGGGGCTCGCAAGGCCTTCGACAGATCAAGGATGTCTCGCAACGCCCTCGATGGACTCCTCGACGGTGCGATCAGCGAGCATCGGATGTCTCGCTGATCGCACCATCGAGTGGTCCATCGAGGGCGCAAAATGTTCCTTCATCACAGCTACTCGATTGATTTCCCTCGGTTTCCTAGGACCTTCTGCGCGACCTAACATATTATTCCTTAGCACCACTACGTGTGCTGGGCCTGCGGCGTTCTATACGTATGAAAATCGATTTAGTAGCAGGACTTAAGCCAGTTAGCAGGTGGACGGTTCATAACGTGCGCGTGGCGTTCGAGAACGAAGCTTACCACCGGGATTTGGTCTCCAACGTGCCCCTCGCGTCGGGTCTCCGATACGAGATGTACCGCCCTGCGATGCGAGATGCCCAACAAGATGTACGAGAGTCTCGACCCGAGGGCACAGGGGCTCCTAACGTCATGAATGTAAGTGTAACCGTAACCGACGAGCCGGTCGCGGTGGGCCGCTTCGTGCGCATCCGGCGCGGGGTGCGCCCGTTGCGCGGTTTCGGGGGAGTTTCGGGGGAGGAAATCGGGTTGTGCTTGAACGTGAAGGCGCGACTGGCGACGGCTTGTTTCGAGAAACAAAACACCTGGCGCGCCTTCGTGGACGAGCTGGAGGTGGTGAAGGTGCCAAAGATCGTCTGCCTGCGGGACTTGAACTTGTCGGAAACGCGGATTCCGCGCGGCACGAGCGCGGGCATCCTGAAGCGGGCCGTGTGTCGCCACGCTAGGGGAAGGACTTCGACACGGGAGGTCTTCGAAACGGAAGCCGAACTAACAGAGCTGTACGCCGCAGCAAAGCGGGAACTGAATTGGGAACCTCCTAGTACAACACCCCAGACCACGAACAACACGGGGATGAAGCGACCCCTGCCGCCGGGGTGCTTCTACGAGCTGACCCTCATGGTGGTGGACAGTCTCGAGAACCCGGCGGTTGCCGAGCAGGGCGTCTCGCTGGACGGCGTGGCCTTCGCCATGGACGAGCAGGAGGAGGGGCGTCTTAAGGATGTCGAAAAATGAGTGGGGGTTTGGAGATATTAGGGAGTTTGGGGATAAGTTGTCACCAGGGTACTATGGGGGGGGAGCGAGCTAGGCTGCTCTCCCTTTTGGACCGTGGTGACTCATCGATTCGCCCCGACTTACGGAGGCCCACCGGGGGCTTGGACTATTTAGCAGTGGTTTGTTCCCACCTAAGCTTGGAGATCTAGTCTGGGAGAACTCCTCGACCTCGACCCGATCGATCCGGTCTGTAATCTCTAGGATCTATCTTATCAGTTCTCTGTCCTCGGCCAGGCTGTCTTCTCTGGAGGTGGGAAGGCCCGGGGATGGTCGAGCAATTGCTTTCGTCTTCAGATTCAGGTAGGTCTAGGCTCTCTCTTGCTCTCTCGTTGTCAATCCGTCCATGGACGATTCGAGAGACTTTTTTCCCAAAATCTTGAGGGGACAAGAAAACCCCGTCGTGTGACCACAAACCCATCAAACCATCGGACCCTCACTCATCGAATTTTTT
>RXOD01006453.1:0-10309 GCA_005223375.1 Amoebophrya sp. AT5.2
AGATTTTCGGCTACAGTAGAAAATCCTGGGTTTGTTTTGGGGCTACAGTAGAAGAAACGTCTACTGTAGGTCGGCGCTTCGTTCGAATCACGATAGAAAATTGACGCTTTTGCGTTCGGTTATGGAGTGCATTGCTGTACAGGTCTACAGTAGATTTTTCGCGGCTACAGTAGTGCGCTACAGTAGAAAACAGCTACAGAAGGCGTTATAAGATTTTGTCCATTAGTATTGTAAGATTGTACAACACGCAGCACTAAGAATCCAAGTACTCAGCATTGGTTTTGCGTTTTTGGGTCTGCCCACGATGCGGTATTTTTTGTAGGGCTTTTTGTCGAGCAGTCCTGGTGGGACGTAGTTCGGCCCGCTCTCGCAGCCGTTGAAGGTGTTAGGCTGCGTGAATCGGGGCTGCTGGGCCATGGTGCCCCCCCGCACTCCGGCCTTCGGACGGACCATCAGCGTCTCCTTCAGCTTCATCACAAAATCCTCCTTCATCGGTTTCCTCTCGAACTGGGACTCGAGGTTGTAGCTCCCAGGCCCCAAATTATCGCCGGTTCCCGCTGTTTTCGTATTGATGTTCCGATATGGACGACGAGGATGGAGGTGATATCGGCTTCTGCATCGATATCGATTCGATGTCACCATCAGGATCAGATCGATCAGCGAGGGTAGATGATGTCGTGGTTGTACAACTCGTACTCTTCTAGTTGTAACAAAAGACTGCGAGCGGCCCCCGAGGGAGCACGGCACTACCGAAAGCACACCGCCACACGGCAGATAGTTTGGTAGAAACCTCACCGCGAAAGCTACCGATCAACAACATCGATCATCGGATCTATCTTCGTACTCTTCTAGTTGTACATCGTGCAACGCAGAAGCAGTAGTACTGAGCAGCTCCCTTTTCTTTCGCTTGGGCACTATGTGGTAGTGTTTGAAGGGAGCATGATCGACCAAGTCTGGTGGGTCCAGATTGGGTCCTACCGGAGATCCCTGGAACTTCTGCATACTCTTGAACCGCTGCCCGACTCCCATCATCCACGTGTTCCCAAACTTCGCGTCTGCCTTCATCGACACCTTCCGATGTTTTTCGTTTAAAAAATCTTCAAAGTAGCAGTAGGGAAGTCATGTCATGGCATCCGTATCATCTCAAACTCACTCGCGGCAGTAGTAGAGACACACAAAATTCATAAAGTGAATAAGTAGAAGCACAGTCTGTCAGCATGACGTACTACCCTTGTGTATGGTTCTCTGGTTGGGATATCCATTCTTTGCGGCGGTACGGCCCATTTCAGCGTGGCTAATGGCACGGCCAGGTCCCGGAAATTTAAGCCCGCAAGCATCGCAGACGTCCTGAGGAAAACAAAAAAATCAATACAGACCTGCTCTCCTGTAGTAGAACAAGGAAGTGACAACTTGTGTTCTTGTTCGTTGATCGCTCGATCAAAACAAAAGCAGAAGCAGGCCAGAGAGAAGCACAAGCTAGCATGCGTTAGACTTAGATCATCTGTACTTCATGCAAGATGAAGAACAAGTACAAAACCGAATTTTAGTAATAAATCATGATCATATGTGGTCAGTACTTTGTGACTTTTGGCATGATGGATTTGTCGTACATCTCGGGCGGTATTTGCTTTCCCGGGTGCACCTGCAGGTGCTTCTCGATGTACTCCTGGCTGTCGAGCAATCTTTTCTGCTTGTAGATCGCTTTTTTAAGCTCGGCGGTCTTCTTCCGCAGCTCCACACAGGTGTTGCTGTCCTTCGCCACGATGGGCGGTTGCCGCGGTCGGCGGGTCTGGTTGCCCAGAATCTCGTCCGCGGATTGTTTGTTCGCGAGGAGCTGGTGTCGGTGTAGTGGGCGTTTCTTTTGGAAGAAGAAAAACGTAAGAATGTAAGAAGTATGTAAGTATCCAGTTCCAGACGGTATGACAACTAAATATTTATACTTACTACCGCCGTTGCGCATTTCCGATCCAGCAATCTTGCCACGCCCAGCGTCCGCGCACCCTGCGTCATGTCTACGCGGAACTGCATGCATTTTGTCCGCTTCTGCTCCCAAACACTGGTAGAAGGTATTCGGACGAGCCGCCGGGTAGAGGTGTTGTGCGGGTGGTCGAGCTCCTCGAGCTTGTTTTGGATGTCGTCGAGGCTCTCCCAGGCAGACTCCTTCGGCCGGGAATTCATTCTCGTCTTATCTGGCTATCGTGAGCCGATCCCCTGATGAAGATCGCGATCGCCTGATGCCTACCCCTACGATCAACGCGGCGCTGGCGCACCCGCGTCCCTGCTGCTGCTATACGATTCTTCTACTGGACGGGTGTGAATTTCAATTTTGATTTTCTACATGCAGCATGACCATGAGCTGAGCATAAGCAGCACAAACTTTGTCTTTGACAAAGTTCGTGTGTCCTTGGTTTTGATGACCTATCATGTACAGGTTCGCTCTCCGCGACGTCGCGCCCCGGCCGACGTCTTCTCAGATTGTCAGCGCCCTTCTCACATCAACAGGCTCAGAGCAATGCGAAAGCAAAAGCGACACGAATACAAACGATGATACAGATACTATCAGATCAGAGGAATTGAAGCGAGAGCGAAACGGAAACCCCTCCTGTGGTCATGATCAGTAACAGCGCAGAATCCGCTCGCTCTTTCCTCTTCTCCGTCTCTCGTGGTTAAGGTTCTTGCCGTGTCAGGTTATCTTTACCATGTCTGCGGCTATGAGAACATGAGCACGAGCCTGGCACGCCTGGCGCAAGAATTTATCGCGGACTTCTCGTTCTCCACTTTTCTCGAAGATGCTCGATTCATTTTTTCCTCATCGCGTCTATGTGTGTCGCAGCCAGATAGGATCAAAACCGTCGCCAGAAACAGAGCGACGCCTTTGGCGGGTCAGGAGTGCGAATGGGATTCGGGTTTCAACTTGAAGAACAGCGAAACCCGAGCAAGAAGAAGAAACGTTCAATATCAGTGGTCGACTCCTGGTCCTGATGCGCGGCGTCGCGATCATGGTTCTGATGCTGAGGAACATGCTCGCGGCGCCGCGCAGCGAGCACAGAACATCAGTCGCCACCGGCAGCTGCAACAGTTGCATCCATACCATCTGAAGTAGAGCTACAATTGTTCGCCATCGCCATCTCCAGCACTTTCACAAGTAGTCACCCTCATCCATGTCCAACAACATCGGAGCCGTCGTATAGCTAAAATCCCCGCACTTCCACCATCGCGCGGTGCATCAACCTCGATCGACCCATCACAGGCACCGATTCCGTTCCTTTCCCTAATCCCTACCACAGCACCCCGCCCCCCCCGCCCTTCTTTCCGAGCACTGGGAATCTGAACTCCCCCAGAACCGGGTAGTGATCGCTCAGGTCCACGAAGCCCTGCCCCGCGTAGCTCAGCGGCGTCAGACTCTGCACGTACTCGGTGGTGATTTTCACGCTGGTCGGCTGCAGGTAGTGCTTCGCGAGGAGGATGTAGTCGAGCAGTAATGACTCCGCGGGGCTGCTGGAGACACTCCCGAACGAGCACCACTGGTTCGAAGCGAGCACCGACGGTTGGTACGAAGCTGCGTAGTTCTCCGCGTTCAGAAGTTTCATCATCGTCTGGTACTCACGCGTGAAAAGAACGGGGGACGAAGTTGAAGTTGTTTGAGGTCCTCCAGCTTCCGCTTCCAAATCCGCAACCGCTGTGACCACAGCTGCAGCGGGGGCCTCACGGTCACCACGACGACCCCCGGTCTTTAGTTCCAGCACACCTCCAGGAGCGACGTCGACGTCCACATCGTCGCACTGTTCGATGTTGAAGTCGCCGCAGATGAGCACCGGTTCCGTGGTGGGGATTTTTTTCTTCGCGATGAAGCTGCGGATTTGCCGCAGCTGGGCGCGTCGGTCTGCCTGCGCTTGCTTGCCGTCCCACGCCTGCAGGTGCGTGCCGAACACGTGGACGTGCAGGGGGCCCTTCTTGATCTTCGCGTAGGTGCAGCCCTTGCTCGCCAGCACCTCGTCGCCGCTGCACTTCTCGTAGATGATCCAGTCCGTGTCGACAATCTTCTCCCGCGAGTAGATCTTGATGCCGGAGGAGATGAACCGCCGCGGGTGGATCGGAGGGATCGTGTCGAACATGAATCCCCTCTCCCGCAGCTTCTTGGTGATCTGGGCCATCGTGCCGTCGCAAAACGCCTCGCAAAACACAATCACGTCCAGGTTTTGGGGAATCGCATCCGGGATGCGGGCGGCGCGCTCAGACTTCTCCGGAGACAGGTTCCACGACTTCGGCGCCACGGAAGTGATGATCTGCGGCATCATCCAGATGTTGTACGCAAGCACGCGGAGGGACACTTCGGGCGGTGGAGGACCAGTCGTGCCGGCGTCCAACTGCAACTCGAGCGCCGGCGGGGGCCCCAATACAAGCGTGCCGGAGGAGGTTCTCGTGGCACCGGGTGGCAGGCTACTGTGACCGTTCGCGTTCTTCCTGCCCGCCACAACGGCTGCTTGGTTAACGCCAAGACCTCCCAGAGCTGCGCCACTGGAACGAGTCGTCACCGTGGATGGCCTCGTCGCTGTAGTTGCTCTCCTGGCCGCTCCTGCTCCTCCCAGCGAGCCGAAGGAGCGCGAGCGCCCGCCCGACGCCAGCGGGTCCTCCTCGCAGCTGCTCCCGACGCGCTCGATCGAGAAGGTCGTCTTCACTACATCGGCTCCGTTTACCGCGGCCAGAAAGGTTCTGGTGTCGACTACGTGCAGTTGTCGTTTGATCGCGGTCCAGGGTGTGAAGGCGTCCGCGCCGTGAACCATGCGGGGAATCAGTCGTGGAAGCTCCGGCTCCCCGAGGGCCGCTCGCACCGTAGCGAAACTCGCCTGACTCCAACGCCGCGGAGGAGCTTCCTCTTGGCTCAGCCGAGACTCACGGCGCTCCGGACTTGTTTCCTGTAGCTGGTCGGGAGGGCGGGTTACTGGCGGGGTAGCGTCAGCCGCATTCGCCAGCACAAACGAGTGGTGTTCGTGGTGCCGCAGCCGCAGCGAGTTTCGCGACGCTTGCGACAGGAACGACATATTAGACGAAGTCGTGGAGGACGAGTTGACAGCTGGATTCGATTTTCTTGCAATTGCGCCCTCCACGATGGCAGCACGCGACACTACTTCTGACTCCCGCAGACGCAGTTTCTCGATCATATTTCCGACAGAATCGTCTGGCTCTGGTGCTGCTCCGTTAATAATTATACCGCGATCCGAGGTGGAATTGGAATCTGGGCTGCGACGTTCATCGTTGATGCGGATGCAAGGTCCTCCCGCCAATACAACAGATGCACCGACGTCGGTAGGAGAGCGAGAGGACGTGAGAAGCAGGCCGCCGTCGCTCGACTGGTTCGGAGACGGGAGAGGCGACGGCGATCGTGTGGATGCGTTCAAGCCGTCTGCTTCCTCTTCATCTGCCCCCAATCTCCCCACAGACCCGGTTATTTTCCCTTCCGGTTCTTGAGGGTTGCAACACACATTCGCCTCACCAGCCTCAACATCGTCCGGAACAAGAGCGCAGTCGTTGCTCTGGTAGCTGCAACGCGCGGCGACGGCGAGCTGGGGCGTGAGGGAAGTAGGCTCCAGACGCTCTGACTTCAGTTGCTCTTCATCCTGCAGCACCAGGATCCTCCGGGGCCCGCTGGCGCAACACCACCTGCACAGGCCTTGCACCGGCGTGGACAAGACGTGAATGTCGTGCCCGAAGCGCACGCGTCCGGATTTGTGTGTGGGCGAAGTGAAGATCACCAGCAGCTTGTCCTGACGGAACATGGTTTCCCGGTTCGTCATGATTTTCATCTGGTACACGCGCCCGTACTCCACAGCGCCCATTGCTTGTAGGGGTGTAGCTGTAGGCGAAGCAACCGTGGTGGGTGCAGCCGCGCCGATCGCTTCGCCCGCCTCGAGGTCCGGCAGAGCGTTGAGGCCAACTTTGCTGCGCGTCAGCGAGTTGTTGCCTTTAGCGGTCCCGGCGGTGGACGAAAAAGTGTCATGGCGATATTGCGCGCCGCTTCTCTTGTGGCTTTCTTCGGCGCTCAGCTGATGTCCCGACAAGCGACGATACGGGCAGGACGATGTTGTTGAAAACATGTTCTTATTTCCCCCGCGGCTGACAACTGCCCCGACTACCCCGCTATTCACCTTGCTTTCACGACTGCCACTGCGTCGCGTCGGTTCCTCGTCAAGCATTCCTCGGTAGTATCGCACGCCGCCGCTGCCGCGCTTCGAAGCCCTACCTCCGCGCTGCGTACACACGGCGAAGCCCCGCTCGCTGGCTGACGAGTCGGCGCTCACCTCCTGCAACTCTTCGTCCCCGCCGAAACCGCTTCTGACCGAGCTACTGCTTGATGGCGGACCTCTCAACATCTTGTTGTGGCTCCGACGAGGAGGAGCACCCCCTGCGTATAATTGTTCTTCTCCAAGAACTCCAGCATCCAGCATCTTCAGGTCGATTTCTTCCTGCTCCTCGACCTCCACGTCCTCTTCCAGTTCTTCCAGAAGGAACTGGCACCCGTCCTCGTCCGCGTCTGCCAGTGTCAGAATCGGCACCGACCCGGCGAAGAGGCCGGTGAAAAAGACCACGATGGCGATGACCAGAATGGTGATGTACCACGTCAAAACCGCCAGCAGCGTCAGCAGGCAGCACCCGCCCACCGGAATGGAGCTGTTGCCTCCCCACGTCCGGTAGATCGGGTTGAACCGCGAGCGGAAACAAGCCACACGCGACCCGTGCGCGCGCAGCGCGAAAGGCGAATTGAGGAGCATAACTTCGTCGTGGTCCTCGGAATCGGACGCACTGGAGCAGTGGTACGACGATCGTGACACCGGGAACAACGAGGCGTCCTCGAGCTCGCGGTTTTTCCCGATATCGAGATCGTCGTACAGAAGGTCGTGACGATCATGCTGCAGCTCTCCCATTCCCACCGCCGCACATGGTCTTCTGGTTCCGGGGAGGAGCTCAGCCTCAGACGGCCGCCCGCTGCCGCTTCGGCTTCCCCCCTCGGTTTCGCTCCGAAGCTTGTGATGCGCATCAACAAGCGCAGTTGCGCGACCGTGGTCGCTTTCAACTCCCGTCGCACCACCAGCTCCAGGAGTTCCAGTGCCGGCGGCATTCCTCATCAAGGGTTCTCCGCTCGTCCCTGCTTTCCCCGGCTGCATCCGCGCCGCGAAGTGTTGTTTCAGGGCCTTCAGCTCCGCTTCCCACGACAGATGTTTCCAGTTCACGATTTTGTTGGGGTTAAACGCGTACGTCTCTTCCGGCCTCCGGCAGCCGACGCAGCCGCGCCGCGAACTACTTGGCGAGCTCCTATGTCCACGGCCACCGCCCAAACCTCCGTGCCGCCCACCAGTGCCGAACTCGCTGTTGGGGATTAGGTAGCCCAATTTCACTAGGGTTTTGATCCTTTCCTGACAGTGGTCGTGGCAGGACTCAATGCCAAGGCGAATCATGGCCTCGGACCAGACGTCCGCGGCCGAGCCCCCATCCTCGCGGCTCACGTGATGGGCCAAAACGTGGCAAATCTTCTGGCATTCCCCGTCCACGGTGAGGGGAACCGGCTGTTGTTGGGTGCGGGCACCACGGGGACTACGCGGACTCTTCCCGGTCGTGGTCCGACTCCGCGGCGTCCGAGGATCCGCGCTAGTAGAAGTGTGGGTGTGCTGTGTACGCGTGGTCCTCTCCGTCTGCACCTCGTGGTCGGTGGAACTTCTGCGCGACGTGGCCGTCGTAGTTGGAGGTGGCGCGAGAAGTGAAGGGGGCGCCGGTAAACGAGGTGGTCGTGTTGAAAGTGAAAGTGGGTCTGGAAGATGTGGCGCCGCTTCTAGAGGACGAGGGGAACTACTGCTTGAACATGAACTTGATCCCTGTCTGTTAGAAGGATCTACCTCGAGGAGCACGGCTGCAATGGGTGCTGCGGCGGGACCATCTGTCGGAAAGGGTGCAGCTGTTGGGCCATCTGTCGGAAAGAGTGCAGCGACCGCCGGCGTCGTGGTGAGGACTGGTGCTGGACCATGATCCTGCTCGTTCACCTGCTCTCGCAGCGCAGAAGAACAAGCAGCGGAGGCCGCTTTCGGGTCGGGCACTCGCTGCTGGTCCTCGACGAGGACGGAGAAAGTGAAAGCTCGCGAGAGGGGGCCGGGAGACGAGACTCCGTCACTGTGCGCCTCCTCAGCCGAACCACCAGTAATTACATCAGCAGTGGGGGGCGACGAGGACGGCCGCCAGTCGGGTGTCTGCTGTGCAGATGCTGGTGGAGTTCTTTTCGTTTTCAACGGCGCCGCGGGGACAAGGTTTGGAGACGTGGTTGCTCCAACGCCATAGTCTTCCTCGTCCAGCAAGTCGTCCAAGAGGTGGCGGCGCGCGGACTTTCGGATTTGTTCTCGCTCCCTTACTCTTTCTGCAGGGGCAGGAGGAGGAGAGCTGCAGTCGGAGGAAGAGGACTCGTCGTCACTATTCTTGTAGGAGTTGCTGATCGTCGGTTGATGGCCGTTCCCTGTTCGGCCGGAGGGCGAGTCCTGGGACTTGGATGGAGAGGTCGGGGTGGTGGTTAGTACTGCTGTTGTTGATGGGCATTTTTTTTGTCGTTTTCGGTGGTAGGGACGCGCGCCGAACCCGCCTGTCAAATTCATACCCAAGCCGATCCCGCCGAAGATTTCGCGCCGCACACCAGGAGAATTCGTCGAGTTACTGTAAGAACCCGTCGCGTCCTCAGCGTCTTCTTGACCATTCGCGGCATTCGCGGCCGCGGGACGAGAGGGCTCATTTGATTTCACATCTTCATCTTCAGTTGGACTTGCTTCAAAAACTTTATCTTGTCGCGACGGCAGCTCTTCATCATCTAATGGTGCGTCTTCAAAACGAGGTAGTTGCGCAACAGATAACGAGCTTGCGCTGAGAGATGACGAGGAGAAGGAGGATGGCACAGAAGCGCACCCCCCACCCTCGTCCCGCCTACCTCTAGAGTAGGAAGCTGAAAAAATGCTGTGATCAGCTGTCATATCTTCTACGCCGCTCCGTCTTGTTCCTTAAGCACATTTGGAGACGAACGTGCGGCCGATTTTCGAGGAAGGTGTCGCGACCGCGTCAACAGAACGTACTATCTTCTTGCGGCCACACACTGTGGAAGTAGAATCGATTCCCGATTCCGAGGTAGTTGTTGTGCTGATAGGATGCATTCTTTGTTTTAAATTCATTGTCGCGATCTTTGTGAGCATTTCCAGAACGAACCACCAAATCATCTGTGACTCTGTCTCTGACAACTGTGACGTCATTTAGCGATTTTTTGGATTTGCATCTTGATGGATCACGCTGCGACCACAACGCCTGATTTGGATCTTCATCGCGGAACATCAGCATCTTCAGAAGATGAAAGCGCGGCCGACAGACTCAGGATCATGTTCATGAGCAACAAGATGCCCATGCCGCACTACATCGGGAAAAAGTATGAGCGTCGCAAATCTTCATCTTCTATCAACCATAGTGCGTCTGCGTATGGCTTTGAAGTCGACCTCCATCTTCCTCGCTCCGCATTTATTTCTATTTGTCCTTCAACATTTATTTCAATTACATTTTTCAATTTCATCATTTTCTATTCATCCTTCCTCACGACCACTGTACACGTCCGTCATTACTTTCCACAGGTTGTCCACGTCCACGTCCGGCGCGCTGCCGCCGTACTCGGAGCAGAGTTGATCCGCGTCAAAGTACAGCCCCAGATCTTCCACGCGCGCCACCGTCTGAATCCGCGAGCTCAGTTTTTTCGGGAGCAGTAGGCGCGCCATCGGCAGCACGATGTACTTGATGAAGAACGGCGGCTCCATATGCAGAGGATATTTGTCCATGTCCCAGTCCCGAAAAGTATTTATACTTTCTTACTATAGCCCCAGAAGTCGAGCGCTGGTCGTCAGGCCTGTCGGATCGGAATCACCGATACCCAGCTCCCGGCCACGCAGCTGGAAGGAACCCAAATCCGTTCCGAAAAGTGGAACATATTTCCTAGGGGTGTCATCTAGGTCCCGGCCTGAGTGTCAACGAGCCTAGGACGTCTTTCCTCGGTAAGTTTAGGCTCCGAAGCGGGTCGGGAGACAGCATAGTAAGTACTTAAATGCTTATGCCGGGAAGGGTCTGCTCGGGGTCCGAGTCAAGGCTTCTGCCCGACGCACCAGCTCCGGACACCGAAGATGGCTACGACACTAGGAGCGCGGCAGCCATCGCTTCTCGAACTCCTGCAATACGATCCCCAGCGCAAGGCTGGTATGGGAAATCCATCGGCGGGCGAAAGCGAGCGACGCACGCGTCGCATCTC
>RXOD01006454.1:0-10301 GCA_005223375.1 Amoebophrya sp. AT5.2
ATGGAGAAGGGTAGCACTTTGATTAAGTACGTATCTTTTGCTACTGCAGCCTACAATGAATTAATGTGATGCTGTTGCTGACGCATGTTCAAGTTGGGGTCCGAATTGCGATCATCATTTTCCACCCACATTTGTATATTAAGAGAAGTAATGCGCTTACCAATACCAACCAGGTGACAACGTCAAGGCGATCTTCACGCGATTCTGCAATGCGACTGAGGCCGTCAAGGAGTGCCTGGAGTCCGAGGGATATGGTTTCATGCACAGCGAGCACTTGGGATACATCCTCACCTGCCCGTCCAACCTGGGTACGGGTCTCCGCGCCGGAACGATGGTCAAGCTTCCGCTGTTTTCTGCCCGCAAGGACTTCAAGGACATCCTGAAGAAGATGAAGCTGCAGGCCCGTGGTACCGCCGGCGTCGACTCCGCCTCCACCGGTACAATTTATGACGTGACATGATGTTCGTGGTAGTCGCCGTGTAGCGAAAGTTTTTAGAAATATAAAGAAAAAAGCTTTGAGTAATAAATTTTCTAACTTTCTACAACGCGCATTCATGACCACAGGTGGAACCTGGGATATCTCTAACGCCGACCGGTTGGGCATGTCCGAGGTGCAGCTGTGCAACCTGTTCATCGAGGGTGTCGCGCAGGTCATCAAGTGGGAGCAGGCTTTGGAGGCCGGCGAGGACATCGAGGCGGCGGTCGCCGATGCCAAGCCCCTGGGCATCTAAATTGCGGCACATTTGGCTACTTTGGGGAAAAAGAGTTCTGGGTGATTGATAGTTCTGCTGGAGTAATTTTTTCGCTGGCTTTGCATCGACTTCGACTTCCTCTCAGATGTAGTCGAAATGAAGCCGATCGGTGAGTCGCCGGTCGCAGATTTGGGCTCGGCACTGCGGGGAAAAAGTAAACAGAGAACTCGCGGTTGGAACTGGAAGACATTCTAACGGAGAAGGAAGGCGGTATTTCAAATTCGGTGGCGGAGAAAGGTGCGTTCTACTTCATTTAGATTTTCAAATGACTATGACGTACCTAGACCTACGGACCAGTACAGTGAACTGTTAATCATCGCTTTACAACACTACTACGACTTGCTTTGAACTTCGCGTTTCCTAAAGTAAGGAGTAGGAATGGATGAACGGTCAATATCTGCCTAATAATTTCTCGTTTCACCAAGATAATTATACTACATTTACAGAGGTCTTGCTCGACAGACCGAACACCTTGTATGATGCACTGTCTCTATACGAAATTTTTTATTTTTTCGCTTGTGGTTTTTGTTCCACGAGATTATATTACATAACACGGAACAAGACCCTCAGCCTCTCTGGCGCTTACCTGGCGATTCTCGCTGCCACTCCGGTAGCGATTTTCAAACAGGGATGTGTCCTGGTGGGGTAAAAGAACTCGTATGGGACGGATTATTTGATGTATCCACCGCGACCGAAGTGCACGTCGGGATCTATTTTGATCTGCCTCTTCATTACTCACGAGCAGTGGTTCCATGCAATGCATCGCGATACTAGACAGATAGCTACGATTCGCATTTGTTTCATCCTGTGATAGATTGGATCCGTGTGATGGTTGCCTCACACCGGCGTTACTCTTGTATAATTGTTGCTACCAGCACGGATGACTGGTGCATGTTGTAGTCGACGCCGACTGAGGAGGTGGAGCACGGCGCCCGCACTGCAAGTGAGAAATCCTGTTGAAGGAGAACAGAAGTTGCACAGATTTGAATATCTCCCTCCTAATGGTCACGTGCGTACTACAACCAATGGAAAAATGCACAGGTGGTACAGATACAGGTAAGCCGTGGCACTACTTACTTTATACTATAATGCGCAGAAAATGGAGGTAGTTGTACTTGTACAGCGGCTCTGCGACGAAACGAGACTTACCGGAAATACGATGTTGACTTTCGCCGGATCGAAAACCATCAGCCTTGCACCACACTCCGCATCTTACCCACAACCGCTCCGCCTTGTCTGTCACCCAGCACTAGATAGGGTAAGCAACATCATTCAGATATTGGACATTGCAAATGCCTAATAGGAAAAGGGAAAATGAAAAGAAAAATAGTAAGGAACCGGCAAACGATAACGAAGCCAAGCAGCTTTGTTGGTTGTCGTTGTTGAGCAGGCAAGAGCAAGACGGCTTGGTGTTGGGGTTGCTGCTTGTCTTCCGCTTTCACCAAATAGCGGTCGCAGCGGCGATTGGATGGGACACGTTCCAATTTCGAGCACGGTCGCATGAGTTTCGTTTGGCTTTGAGGTAGCGGGGCACTTTCTTTTGATTCAGGGACTTGAATGATCACAGGGATGGGAGCAGGTCCTGGGTCGAATGGGGTTTTCTGGGAGGGCGTGGGCGTCATCTAAGCACGCAAAAATAAATTTAGAAAATAGCGTTCGCGTTCTAATTGATTCTATGTTGGCTTGCGAAATCGTAAATCAACTACTTACCTAGATGAACCCAACCCCACACTCCAATCATGCTTCTGGATAAGCTTCGAACCAACACATGGTTTGTTGTTTGTTTCCCAAGTAATCTAGCGGTACCGCGTTGATCACTGTGCGTAGGCCGACTTGACCGAAAGACAAAGGATGAAGGGGACGGGCACAAAATTTTCTCCGGGCAAAAAGGGGGGAGCTACGACTACTTCTTCCGAGGCGCGTGAAAAGCGCACTTTTCCTGCAGCTGCAAGAAGGACGAAGAAGGGAACTGAGCGAGCGTCGAGGCAGTCGTGTCCCGCTGCTTCTACGGTGACTCAGGCAAAGGCCTCCGGTGGGGAGAACCGGACTCCGGCTTCCGCGTGGTCCAAGCGCGAATTCATACCAGGCACGGCTACGGGCGCAGCGACGGCGGCTGCGCAACAACCAACCGCCAGTGGTCTACAAGCAGAGACAATTTCCTGCCATACGGACGCAGCGATGGAACAAGTCGGAAAACTGTTTTTCCGAAAAGTGCACAGCGGGACGGCAAGAGCGAGGACTTCATCGCCCCAACGGCAGCACCTCGAGGCCAGTCTCCGCAGCCACAATCTTCTGTTCGACGACTTTTCTAATTACGCAACTCCGGCCGACGATCGCGCGATGGGTTCCAGCACTCGGGACGAGGGCCAGGGCTACATGTTTTTTTCAGGCGCAAACGTCGTTTTCTCTTCGGCATCAGACGCGAACGAGTGTTCCCACGCGATGTATAAAAGCGTTTTGAGCCGCTCCGGGGACTGTTCGCTGTCAGAGGGGGAGCTGCGCGATGACGCGAGTGACGATGTCCTGATACATCAGCTGCGTGACGTCGTGCAGGTTCAGGGCGTGGAGGTGGATTCTTCTACAACTGCTGTGACGCATCACGATCACCGACCGCCAGCTTGTCCGGCGGGATCTTCTAAGTCGCACTCGGATTTAGATTTACGTGATCCGCCAGTCGGAGCCTCGACGACTCGTGCAGAGCGGACCGCACTAACAGCAGAAGAGCAACAAGACGTCCCTCGCACCGTGGCGCCGCTTCCGGCAGGTTTGGATAACGCGAACTCGCATCGTGAGCATGCGGAACCGGAAGCCGTGGAGGAGCAGCGGGAGAAGAATGCCTCACCGGGAAAGGTGTTCCTTTCGGAAGCGAGGACCAGACACGCTTTGGAAGCAGGGAACGGCGAGAAGAAGGCGGGTCCGCTCTCTGTTCGTTTCGGCACGATGCGAAAAAACGGCGCGAAGGCAGCAGGGATAAAATTGAAGCCGGTGCTGGGAGGAAGCAGGGCCAAGTCAGAGGGAAGCGATCCTGTGCGAATGGGCAGCGGAAAAGCTGCAGTGGCGGAAAAAGTGGAGGACGCGGATGAGGAGGTTCATCGTGTACAACAAGCGGAAGCGAAGGAGCGAAGGAGCGCAACGAGCACGTCCTATCCGCATAGGCTGCTTGTTAACTCACTATCGCATTCGCAGCCTCAGAGCAATGCGGTAGCCGTAGAGTGTCGGCATACTCTCACTCTGGCTCAGCTAACAGACCGTGACGATAGAGGCAATCTAAACCTTTCAACAGAGGACGAGGAGCTAGGGATCACAACAAAGACTGCTGACGCGCCTATTGGTGCGAGCACGGCAGCAGCATCCAGCACTCGGGAAAAGGAGTTGCTCGCAACAGCCATGCAGGCGCGGCAGGCGAAAGAGGCATTAAAATTCGCCCGCGAAAAGTATGAGGGTCGACCAGGCGGGAGCGGGGTGCAAGTCCGGCGAATCCTACAGGTATACGACCACATGCAGGAGAGATTAACGCGACTCGAACACAAAGTTAAGGTTGCCTCCCCGAACAAGGGCACAATCATGGTGCCGCTTGCTGCTCCGCCGGGTCTTGTTGCTGAAGCGGACCCATCAGCGCGCTCTAGCGCGTTTGGCAAAAAGAAAAAGAAGCAATGCGCAGAAAAGCACGTCGCGTTTTCCCGCACGTCGTATTCGCCGCCGCCACGTGCAAAGAGTCCTGTTGCCGCACCGCGACCACTGGCGACATCCCCCTCCCTGCCAGCGGGAATCGGCCTTTACGACGTGAAGAGACCAGTGACTGAGCCGGGGGGCTTGAAAGCGTTGCGATCGCCGGTGGCACCGAAACGAAAGCGCAAGCAGCCGCAGACAAATGCGGTTGTTGGCGAGTGGAGCAGTGAAAATGGAGATGAAGATCGGGAACCGCTGCAGCGGTTGTTTCAATGCGCTTCGGAGCGAAATTTTCGCAAGGAAACCGAGAGCAGTGTAATGAGGAAAACTGCAGTCGCCGGTGAAGCTGCGGCACGTGCTCCGGCGGGTAGTGATCATGTAGTTCAACTCGATGAACAAGCGAAGCAACCGGTAGAGCGACAACGCTCAAGCCAGATGAAGCAGCCGGGCTTCACAATTACGACGGTCGGAGACTACGGGCTGGCGCAGGGTGTAGGACGAGGCGTTAAAAAAATTTTGTCTACGTCTCAGGTCGATGCAGGGACACGCGAGTCGACGAGGGCGCACCCACAGCCTTGTTCAAGTTCTAGTGGCGGAGGCGAAATGGAAATTCAAAAGGCGGCCACGGCACTAGCACTAGTGCAAACCGAGCAGCGGGGATTGAACACACGGACACGAGCACCACTGCTGTACGCGCCGGATGGCGGTGGAACGGAGGAAGACACCGAAGAGGGTACAATTGGTTCGCTTTGTTACTCTTTTCGATAATCAATTTTGCACACTTCGCTGTTTTTTTCAGAAGTTGTTCTTTATCATCGAACACGGAACTACGCCAGCCGCGTCTCCTCCGCCGGAATCAACGCCAGTGTCGCCACAGTTTCCTGGATGGTCGCGGTTACGGTCCCGACCAGCACTTTCACGGCCCAAGAGGAATTCGTTCGCTGCCGATACGTCGCCGGCGCCGCTGGAGAGAAGGAAGTTCCACCGATCCCGTTCGCCCGGCGACGCTCGAAAACGAAGCACGGTTTCGGGCAACGCGACTGAAGCAGCGCAGGCTCGTGCAGTCCCAACGAATTCATCAAGTTCAATCCCCACGGCTTCGACGGAAAAGACAAAGCGGTCCTTCGTCCCGCGCGCAAAGCGACTTCCTTTTGGAAACAGCGAAACGGTGGTCGTAAGCACAGCGGTAAGCGCAGCGGAAACAGATCTCTCTACAGCACAGGCCGTGCACCGTCCAGCGTCCCCACTGTTCCGCGCGGGTTCTCCTCCCGTGCAGAGGCGGACGTCCACTCAGGCGAAACCGAATGCGTCCCCCCCCGTTGGTGCACGCGAGATCAAAAACAAAATGCCGGTCATCGTTAGCCGTGTTGCGACAGCAGTCGAAAAATCGCGGTCCGTGCGCTCCCAGGTAGTTGCTAGTACAGCGACACCGAAACCGAAAGAAACCTCATTTCCAGCTTCAGCAGACGCTCCCGCGAGGACACGAACCGAAAGACGGCCGCCCGCGCGACGAAGTGACGACAAAAAGATCACTCCCAAGAAGCCTGCGCCGCAGAGCACCGCGACGAGACCGTCCCGAGCGTCTTCCGTGGAATCAATCCGTGGGCAAGCCATGCGGCGTGCTATGCGAGATGCGTCATTGATCGGGAGCTCATCACAACCGCTTCGTGGGCCGCAGGAAGAGTCTGCGAAAAAAACGGCTAGTGACAAGGACGAGCAGCCGCCTTCGAGTTGGACCGACACCGACGACACGCTGTTGCTGCTTTCGCGCGTTGCGGGCATGAACTCGGATGATGAGGAGGCCGACGAGGAGTTGGAAAAGCTATTCACGCGCGTTCTCATGGACCATATCGTTGAAGGCCAGGGCGATGCAGCGAGGATCATGAAAACACGTTTGCCAATAAGAGAAAAAAACGGCAGCGGCAGGCCGTTCGTGTTCGTGCCCGAACCGCGCGCCGCGGGCACATCTGGCTTCGACGAATCCACAGAGCCGATTCAGTCGCGCGTGGACACCGGGCTATCTTTTCAGTTTCAAGGAAAACAGAAACGAGGAGAGCAGACCAAGGAGGTCTCGGAAAAGAACACATCCGCCGCGGAGGGGGCTGCAGAGGACGGCAGAGAACAAGAGGAATCAAAGCTGGGATCGGGAAAGATCGCGGTGGCGCCTGCATCGAAAGACGACATTGTCGTAAACAAAAACGATGCGAAGGAACTGGAGCTTGGAAGCGAACTGGAGAAGCGAAGCGAGGAATCAGCGGAGGAAGTAGAGCCAGCACAGGATGAAGATGAAGAATCCGCGCGCACGGCCGAATTGCATCCATATTTGAATACGTTCAATGTCGCGATGCTGTCTGAGGAGGAGGGGGGCGCCTTTGCGGACGAGCTGACCGCTTTGTCTGAGGTTGCAACGAGAACACTGCACGCAGTTGCGCTCTCCGCCCACCGCGACCGTGGCATGTTTCCGCCTGACGTCGCACGCCAGGTACTCGAGTGTTGTTCTGCGGGGGCGGAATCCGCCACCACACTGCACACGGTGTGCACGAACATGGTTTCTGTCGCGAACGCGCAGCCGTCGGCCGCTCACGGCTACGCGTGGTTGAGCACGATTTCACCGGGAGCGGAGTCGTCGTCGCTCTTTGCGGGCGGTGCGCGCGCAAACATGCAGATGCACGGAGGTGTTCAGCAGACCATTTATCACGCAGCGGGGCATGACGAGTCTCCGCTGTGTAACATACTCTACATCACTCTCCTCCCTGTCTGCCGGATTCACGACGTGCTCACGGCTCTGCGCAGAATCGTCGTGGGGACAGCCGGTTTTGACGTGTCGCTGCGGCAAGGGCTGATCGAGATTGCGACGCAGATCGGCGAGTGCGAATCGCGGGGAATCGTGAACTACAACAAGCTAAACAAGAGCTTTGTTGATATCTACGACCGGCGGGCCGTGCGCATGGCCGCCATTGTGTGCTGGGAGACCTTCGACGGCGGTAAGTTTTTGATGGACAGGGCGCCGACAGTAACGAGGGAACCATTATTCGGGCAACTGTCACCCGGTCCGAGCCCTCCGATGCAAAGTGCAGCTGCAGCTGTGAGTGCAAGCTCCCCAATGATCGGGTTGAGCCCCGCGCCGGGAACCGTCCCGCAACATTTCGGACCTAGCAGTTACTTTTCCAGCCCATCCACCCACCGGCAAACTCAGCCGCATGCGGCCGGGACGGGCGGCGCGCCGTTATCCGCGGGAGCGGCCGCGATGCGACAGGCGAACGTGCTTGCTCCGCCTGTTATTTCTGTCCTGGTGAAGAACCCGCTGCAGTCGCAGATGGTTCAAGGTTTGTCGGAAGTGCCCGACTTGCGGAAAGCGGCCTACGCGGCCTCAGCGGCACAGGCGGAGCGCGCGCTGCGCTTTCCCGCACGTCCGGACCATATTACGGTTCCAGAGCTGAAGGTGGTCACCTCCGGACCTGTGCCGACGCTCGTCCCGCAGCTGTTCCAGCTTGGTGGAGATAAGCCCGGGTTTGGAACGAGCGTGAAGAACGTGAACCTGAGTCGGCCCCTGAACGTGCCAGTGCCTCCCGTCATAGGCCTCTCCCGCTCGGAAAACGTATGGCCGCCTCGGATTGACGACAGGGCAACACAGGCAGCACAGGCAGCGCCCGCGAAACGCACTGCTCAGAAGAATGACGGGCGCGGCGGAGAAGGTGGAACATCGACAGAAGTGAAACAGAGGGCAGATGCCGCACAAATGTGGGATGCATTACGCACTAGAAATAGCGAGTGAAGATGAATGGTGAAGTTCTTCAGTTCCAAGAACGTAATCGTAAGAAGGGTCGCATGTGATGAGACCGTGATCGTGGTAGGAGCCTCGTGACACTTATATTCATTTACATACATCATCACAACTGTTCCTGTACAACTTGCTTCTACTTCACGGAAAACGATCGATCTCTTCGACTACGAACGTGTAACAATGGTATGCTATGGATGATGAAACATCGACGGTGTACGAATTTATTAGTCTTGATCGGAAGCTAAAAAAAAAAATGAAAAAGAAATAACCTGTTATCAAAGAAATCGAATGCATGTTGGTGTTGGTGCTGCATCTCGAGTCTCATCGATACATCCATTCACTTCGACTATAAGAAAGATCGTTGTAGTTGGGGGGGGTGCAACAGGTTTTTTTGGGCCGCACCACCATTCGTCGTGGAATTAATTTTCCGTGCTGAATCCTCCAAAACTGTAACTGCACGTCATTCGTAAAAGTTCCCGTGGTTGCTGCGCTTCGAGGTGGGTATTAGCGATCCATTTCCCTGTAGGCTCAAGGGCACTTTTGAGGTTCGGTTTTGTTTTCGTTAGGGCACTCTACTCTTGCTCATCCCCAGTATCCCTTCTGTCTTCGTGATGATATTAAAGTAATACTCACTTACTACATCATACTCATAGTTGTACTAGCTACGAATCGCTATCCGTATCGGTATTACTGGCCCTGGCGTTGGAGGTGAAAAATGGGTTTCGGTCGCGCCGCGGTTTACTGCTTCTTCCACCTCTCTGGTGTGGGGCGGGCCGAACAGGATCAGCTGCTGCCTCCGCCGGGTCTCGAGTACTACCTGCCATCACCGCAAGCAACCTCGGAGCAGAAAAGCAAGCAAGCCACGCGCAAGCAGATGCAAGCAACGGTCGCGTTTTTGGAGAGCGAGGTGGCAACAAATTCAAATGCTGCGAAGAAGGAGAAGCTCCGAGAGAACGAGGTTCAGGGCACACGCGGAAAGAAACTGCGCGGAAAGAGACCAAGAAGTCTGCGCAGCTTTGCTGGGGGAGCGGTGACCGGCGCTGTCGTGGCCGGTGCTATGAGCGGCGGCGGCCACCGCACTGTGAACGTCCCAGCGCCCGCGCCTTGCTGCTAATCTATCAGGTTCACTTCAGGAGCAGGAGCAGCCCAACATCGATTTTTTTTTTCGTTGGTTGGAACGTGGTCCGACGGACTGCGGCGAGAGAAGCGATCAAATTTACTACACGTCATCAGATCCGATGAAATTCGGCACATAATCATATACATACAGTACTTACATAGCATTCTAATCTTGTACTAACTTCGGCAAACTACTACCGATGCCGATCCTGTAAGTATACATTTCAATACTTTCGTAGACTTCCTCAACGTGGTTATTCTAAAAATGAAACATTTTGGCTCAAGGACCCGTGTGGTTTCTGTTGTATTTCTCCGCGCCCCTCGACACACTGTGTTAGTTCTCGCTACGTTTACTTCCATGCTTCTACGTCCCCCCGATGTCTTAATTATGGTTTGTCGCTATTCCTTTTTCTCCATTTCTTCTGTGCGCCTTCTAGAGCGCTCCTCTATCGAGTTATTAATGCATTGCGTCCTTGCTTTCGTCTTCTCTAGCGACTACTTTCGTTTGTATCATGGCTTCTCGCTTGTCGTACTTCTGCTGCCATGCCTTTGAGGCCTCCCGACGAGGCCTCGCTCCTTTTCGAAATGCTCAAGAAGAAGCTGCGAGGGGACAAGGAAGCTGAGCGGAGGACTACGGCGGACGTAAACGACCCGGGGAAAATATTTAACAGACCGATAATAAACCAATAAGGGTTGTGCGCTATATAGGACTCTTAAGTCGGGTACGGCCGACTCCTTGACCATCTAGTACCGGTTCTAACCCGGCTAACTTCTTTAGCGATGCTGTGGTGAAAAAAGAAACAAGTTATCTCCTCGGTTCGGTGTGTGCACGACCAGCGAACAAAATATGCTTTCCGTTGAAAGTGATGTTGTGGACAGAAGTCTTGCCGGCTCCCGACCGCTTTAAGGTCGATGCAGGTTACAATCTTTAGGATGTGAGCCGCTAATCTTAGCCTGGTGCGGGTTCTACTCCCGTC
>RXOD01006455.1:0-10297 GCA_005223375.1 Amoebophrya sp. AT5.2
CCCGCTCGCGGCGGCCCTCGAGGACGCGGCCCACCCGGGGTTGCTGACGCAGATCCTCCTGCAGCCCCAGCAGTTCCGCCACCGGAGCCGCGTCGCGAGGGCGTGCGCCGCATGCTCCTCTACCAAACGAAGCAGGGTAACCCCACCGCGCCAGTGAAGGGGGCAACGCCAACCACAACTACCTCGCAACCCACGAACCTCCAAAGGATCACCTTCCCACTTGTAGCGGACGAATTGTGGCTCCCGACGCCAGCCCTGAGACAGCAACTGAACAAATTTGTTTCGCCGGCGGGCGAGGCAGCTCCTCGGGGCGGAATCAATCCCAACTTGGAGTACGTGAAATTCGAGTTTAGGTACGTATTCGAGCGTGACCGTGTGCCAGATACAAGCATTCCAGACGTGAGTGGGACGGAAATAGCGTTCTTCAAGGGCCCGAAGTGTGCGGACTACGACGAAGACGCGGATGGCCCGAAGCTGGCGTCCTTGCTGACAGCGCTGCGGTCAAACGTCGCGCCAGAAGATTCCGGAACGAATGACCACGTCGACTTGGATTCGCTTGGTGGGGGCGAACGCGAACACCGGGCGGAACGCCCCGCCATTATTCTGCAGAATCTGTATGACACGTCGCTGCGGCTAGGCTCGGAAGATAAAGCTTCCCCGCGACTTTCGCTGGTCCGGCAGGGGCGCGACAATGTGATCCCCCGTTCGTGGCCACCGCCGCCACGGCAATCGCGCGGCACGGTTGCACTCTGCCTCTACAGCTACGATGATGGAACGAGGAGAAACCTCCGCGACCGCGAGCACGACCACGGCGCCAGCGATGGCAAGAACTTGTTTTCCTACTGGGAGATGTCCCTGGTCGAACCGGGCGTGTTTCTGGACCAGGTGACATGCAGGGACCGCGCTGGCGGAGTGAGACGAAATGATCTGCACCATGCCGGACGAGTACGCACGCCTTCTGCAGCGGCGCAGTCGCAGAGCGGGGGAGCAGATGAAGCGCTGCCACGCGCCGAACCGCAATCTCAATGGATGGGAGCTGCAGAAGTACGAGAGTCGGAGCCTGCCCCCGGCACAAGCTTCGCCCGCCGACGTCTCCCCGTCACTTTCGACCTCTCCTCCGAGCGCGTTCTGCGCGGAATCGCGTACTCCTCGGGCTCCGACAACGCGCAGCGGGAGAGCACGCCCTTCTTCTCGATTCTTGGGTTGTACTCCGTGTTGGTGTACGCGTCCTTCAAAATGATTCGAAGCATGTTCGAAAACAGCAGCGAGCGCGTGATCTACACCGAGCTGAACCATACTGAGTTCGTGGAAGACCTCTGCAACGGAATCTACCTCGCGCGCTCCCGCGGGGACCTGACCGGCGAGTGGAATCTGTACACCCAAGTGCTGCGGCTCTACAGAAGCCCGGAAATGCTACTGGAATACTCAGGAGACAAACACTTTTCTTAGAAGTGGTCCAAGGACGAGCCTGAGCTGGAAAATATAAATAACGACCTTGATGTTCTCCACCTGGGGTGGAAGAAAGACGCGACTGATGCACCGCAAGAAGAAGAACACATAGCGACGAAATAAGGGAACTCATTGCAAACAAAACCCGATGAAGCGCAGTCGTCCTTTCCTGTTGGCGAATGGTGCTGACAGCCGCAACGTCGTTCGGAATTAATTGCGCGTACTCACAGGGGCTCGTCTTTGCCGGTTGAATCCATTAAATTCGAAAGAATCAATACTGCAGGATGGATCCACGACTCGAGTTCTTGTCTACTGGGTCTGACTATGTACTTATATTAAGTAGTGTATTTTTATTATTGCGTTCTTGTTCTCGAGCTCGACACATGGAATTCATCTCCTGCCTTCTCCCTTCATTGTGAGATCCTGATCTTGAGCTTCCAAAAAAATCCGTGCCGTTCCTTCGTCTTGGTTCTGCTAGTCGTTCGCTCCCGCCAGTATCGTTGTTGTCATGATAAGCCAGCAGCCCCAGCGCTTTTATGATTTTTTAACTTTCAGCATGAGCATCTTGCTTTTCCTCGTTCCTTCATCAACCAAAATCATTCAATCAGGGTTCCCGTAGTCTCGAAACAGAAAGAACATCTGATGCCATCATGAAGCAAGGCGCCGATTCAGCGAGCTACTTCATTTTGAACAAAACGGAAATGCAGCAGGAGTGAATCTACTTAATCTTTTGCATGCGCGGTCTGCACATAAAAGAAACAAATTGCATCTTCATATACGTTTTGAATCAATTTTTGTATCCGTCCCCACAGTGTTTTCGACTGTGTCGCCTGTACGAAGGCAGCAGAAGCTGGAGGGGTTCGCCAGCACCGCCGCTGTCCAAGTGTATCTTGTCCCCCAATAGCTGCACATCAGCTTCAGCAGCAGGAGCTGCCAGGCATCGCACCGGAAGTCAGGAACTCCGTGGTCGTGGTCACGATGGTGCCGGCACAACGGCAACGCGCCGCCGTGGTGCGGCGTCTGACGGCTGCGCTTGTCTGCCTCGGGGCACTTGAATTTGCGTTCGCTGGCAAGGGACACCCCGGCGGCAAAGGACGCTCGAGGAGGCACCGCGGAGGCGCCTCCCACCGTCCACGACCAAACACCAGCAGAGCACATTTCGACCAGTTCGGCAACTGGGTCTGGGAGAACGACGAGCAAGGGCAAGTCGTCAACAGGAGAATCCAACACCAGGCGCGAGCGTCAACAGAAGTCCATGTACGACCAGTACCTGCTGTTGTTGAAGAGCAGGTGGTGGGAACTACGCTAGACAAGTTCTCCCCGGCGCCCGATGTACAAGAAGCGAAGGCTTTGGAGGGCGACTTCGACGCGCTACGGGAAATTCTGGTGTCAGTGGACGAACACAGTACCGGCAGTCATGCACCCGAAGACGTGGGCGTGGCAAGCCTTTTACCGTTGCTAAACTACAGGCACCACACGCGGACCGTGTCGCTCGGCTACCAAGCAATCGCGCGCTACAGGAGGTAAATTTTTATCTTAAGCTGCGCCAACATGATCAACAAGACTTGAACTACAAGTAACTAAGTTCTCTCGTCTTTGTTCAACACTTTCTGATGATGGTTTCAACATGGAGTTATGCCTAAACCTCCAGGCAGTGGACTAGATGAGGACAACAGGAGCACGAGGACAATGATAGATTATAAGGCGAGGAAGAGGATCGAAACCGAAAGTAAAAAGTCTCAAACGTTGTTCATCATCTTCATGCTGATCAGGTCCAAAGTCGTCCCCGTCGTCTCCGCGGCGAACGAAAACCGTCGCGAGTGGCTGGCGCGTATCGAGGAGGACTTCAAGAGGGAGAATGAACAGCGCGACCGGGCTTTGTTGCGCCTCCTCGAGCGCGTTGCGGAGGATCCCATCGCCTTCGCGAAGGACCGCGGGCAGAACGGCAACTTCATCCTCGTCGCCCTCCTCCACCCGCCGTCGGAAGAGGAGCGGCGCTTCTCCAGTGTCCAGCCGCAGATTCGGCAGTTGAAATCTCTCATTCTGTCCACTTTGCTGCAGGCGTGCGGGTCGCTGGCGGCGCACCCGGTAGGCATGCGCGTAGTGATCCACCTGTTTTCAAGGGAACAATTGGACCTGAGCCCGCTCAGCCCGGTATTTTCGCAGCGGGAAGCGGAGAAGAAAAGGCTTTTTCTGTTGGCGACGGCTCTGTGGCGGCCTCACGTTGCGTCACTGATGGCGGACGAGAGCGGCGAGGAACGGTATGAATGGGAAACCAAGGAAACCAGCCTTCTGAATATGCTCGGCACGAGCACGGCGGCGGAAGAACTTGGTCCCGGAGGTGCATCTCGGTTTGGGCCGGCGATATTGCAATACCAGCGGACCGGGTTGGGCGATCTCCAGATCTCCAAAAACGGAGAAGCCGTGTTTCCGCCGCAGACGCAGGAGAGCGCGTACGTGCACGAAAAGCACCTGCTCGACGGGGTTCCGACGCTCACGCGCTTCATCAAGCAGAGGCTAGCGGGGCACGTTTCGCAAGGAGATGCACAGTCGCTGGCAGCCTGGGGGTGGCAACGGGGCGAAGCTGCAGATCAAGATCATACGCGTTGGATGATCATGCAGGAGATCGGGACTGGCTTTCCTTTTCTTGTGATGTCTCAACACCCGGAGGCCCGGTACCTGTACTCGATCTCGTGGCTGCGCAAGTCCGCGAGCGACGCGGAGGCCGAACTCATCGCGCGCCAAATCCGGACAATCTTGTTCCGGAGGGTGCCCGCAGAAGGCGGAGGCGACCAGGAAAAAAACTCCTGGAACTGGATTCTCCGTGCGGCTGGCGAGTGGGACTACGCTAGCACTGAGGGAGGTCGCGCCGCGTGTGGGGAGGGCTCGCCACCCGAAATGATGCTCCCCCTCGTCCCCAGCGAAGATGGAGAACGAGATGCGACTGATTCTAGTACAACTCGGCAGGCGCAGGAGAGCTCCTTCTACCAAAGAAATAGCCTTCGGGCCGCCTACGTCAGTGAACAGGAGGGGCCGAACGTTCTGCGGCACTCCGGCTGCCGGCCCGTTGTCGACGTGGTTTCGCTCCTGCGCACCGGTGTCGTCCAGGACGTTCGCAAAGCGGACCTCCCGGCGAGAGACTCAGGGGCGCGGGAGAAGCGAGCGGAAAGAGGGCCGAAATACGGCGTGGGCCGGGACTGGCAGCGTGTGGACACGGATATCATGCGGCGCATGATCGGGACGCTTCGTATTTTGATCGAGCGAAAAACTTCCCTCGGCGACGCGTTCGCGAACTATTCCGGGAACTGGCTGTTGGACTTGGCGCGAGAACTCGAGATACCCCTTGACGCGGGGATGAGCACGGATGGCGAAGGTGGCGCGGGAGGGGACTACCCGCTGCCGCCAGGCCCAGGGTACGCTTGGAACGAAGTGGCGCAGATTGAGGACGACATGTGGTCCGACGCAGGGTCGACCTGCTCCAGCTCCGCGTCCTCAGAAGCGGGTGGCCCGACGCGGTTTTCGCCCCAGTTTCTCGCCGGGGGGCCTTCTGGGTGGAAGATGGGGATGCCCCTGGGTCATCAGCTGCTCTCCGAGGATGCAGAATCGACCTGCTCCAGCTACGCGTCCTCAGAAGCGGGTGGCTCGACGCGTTCTTCGCCCCAGCTTTTCGCCGGGGAGTCTTCTGGGTGGAAGATGGGGATGCCGCTGCGTCATCAGGTGTTCTCCGAGAGTGCAGAATCGGCCTGCTCCAGCTACGCGTCCTCAGATGCGGGTGGCTCGACGCGTTCTTCGCCCCAGTTTTTCGCCGGGGGGCCCGCGGGAAGGAATTCCTTGTTGGCGGACCTGCGAGCACAAGCAAAACTTTTAGGCAAGAAAGTTGGTGGCCGGCTCAAGCTGCTTGCGGAGCTAGAGGAAAGCGTGAAATGGTACGAAAGGAACCGCATACCGGATGTCGAGACCGAAGCCCAGATGCTACTGGAACGACAGAAGCAAGAGAAAACGGGTCTGCTGGGTACATTTTTTTCATGATAAACCGTCAGAAAGAAAGTTCGTTGTAGAAGTACTTTTGTTACCCTCTCCGTGCTGGTCTTGCAACCACTTTGTTTTGTCTTTCGCATCTGCTCCCAGATCCAGGAAGTGGCGTTTTGATGCAGTGTTTGCGTTTACTTCTTGCCCGTCATGCCTCTATTTTGGTGTTCATAGCTGTAATATGATTTGATTTTGGATTTGTACGGTCCCCTCACACGCATTTTTCAGTTTCAGGATCGAGGACATACACACAAACTGCTGGTGCTACAACTTTTTCTCTTCCTCCTCAGGTGCCCCTCAACGTGACCGAGATCCGCCCCCCTTTCTCAGCAGTCAATATATTCGGAAGAATGACGTGCAGTCGTCACAGACGCGCAATCTAGCCGAGGCATCCATCAGCCACTACCTTGACCGTGATGCAGAAAAGAAGTTGCGAAGAGCTCCTGTGAATTGCACGCGCTCCGGATCCGGTGTTGATGTCGAGGATTGCGCGCCGGCCTTCGACAGGGAAGCTCCCGGCACACTCACTGGCTACGCGCCTGGAATCGACGAGCATTTGCAGAAGGCTGTGCAGCCAGTTCAAGAAGTTGAGGCTGGCTCCGCTGGTATGACGTTGCCGCACGACCCAGACCAGCCCCTGTTTCGCGTGGAGGAGACTGAGGCATGGCAGCAGTGGTTGCGCGAGCACCCCGAAAAAAACGCGGAGCTGGCTGCAGAAGCCTGGCCGCGCAGGTTGCTTGGTTGGCGCGAGCACCAAGTAGCGGGGGAACAACCTTCACTTTCACTACAGCACACTTCTTCAGCACGGCAGCTAGAGGTACCTGGCCACTCTATAATGACTTCGCGGAGCAGCGCGCCGGCCGCAGCAGACGAGAGAGCGCGTAAAAATGCGGCCATTTTGGAGAAGATGAAGAGACCTGTTCCCTCGTCGTTGCAAGAAGAAGTAGTAGAGCGAACGACACCAGCACCAGTGACAGCATCTTCATCAACGCCTCTGTCCGCCGAAGCAAAGCCGTTTATTCCGGCCGCCTCCGGCGCCGATGTATCTGCCGACGGTTTTGCCGCGGCAGCTGCGAGACAAGCGCTTCTGGATACTACGAAGATGATGGACATCGACAACATGAGCGAGCTCCTGCAAAAGCAATCGCAGTATCACGCGGAGATGGCGAACAACTACTTTCTTCAACAGCTGATGTATGCAGGGGGAGCTGCCGAAGCCGATGCGACGCACGCAAATATGATGTTGGCTTCGGCGCCGCTGGCTCATCCTTCTACTCCTGGAGGTGAGGGTTCCGAAGGCGAAACCACGCCGCCAACTGCCGCGGCCGCAGCACTCGTCCCTAACTACACCAGCTCGATCATGATGGGTGGAGTTTATTTCACGCCTGATGGGGGAGGGCGAGGGGGTTATTATGCGGTGTCACCTGCTTCATCGTCACCGTGGGTCTTCCACAGGGATGCAGACACTGACACCTTGTCCTCTGTGCAGCCGGGCAATCAGAAGCTGCAGTCTCCGCATTTATTTCACATCAGCAGCGCTAGTACCGTTGCGCCGCCTTTCACTCTGCCGTCCTCTCCGCCTCTCTCCGCACCGGCGTCTCCGTCGACCGCCATGCAAGAAGGAAGTCCAACGACACCGCAAACAGCGCCGCCAACGGAAGCTCAGCCTCCGGTCGAAGATGCTGCGCCGTCGAGTGCCATGCCTGCTTCATCCGCAGCAGTCATCCCGTCCCCGCCAGAGAAGCAGCAGATGAGCGGGGGGCTCGAAACACGGGATGAATCGAGCCGAATTATCATGTCATCGTCCAAGTTTCAAGCAGCCGCGGATGACTCAGATGATGAATATGATGCGAACAACCTGGTGCATGACAAGCATAGTGCCTCTGCCGGCACACTCTTCCTTCCAGGAGGTGTAGCACGGCCCCTACCACGAGAACGACGAATAGACTTTTTGGGTAAAGTAGGCATTGCAACCCCGCCGCATGAAGATCGCAAGACAGTCGAGGGGTCCACCCGGTTCCACACGTTCCTGAACGCTCCAGGGACGAACGGCGGCAACGAGCAGCAGAAGCAACCGGGTGGGCCGTTCCAGGGCACCTTGTTTTCGTCCTCGTCGGGCGAGGGATCGTCCTCTCCCCCCGTTTTCTATTCTGCCGAACGAACCGAATCGCCAAACGCCCCCAGCCCGCCCACACCGGGAGCTGGAAACGAAGCAGGAGGCGAAAATGATACATACTTGCGTGGCGCTGGTCAAATGTTAGAAGATGAAATCATGTCAACATCGTCGTACCAGCAAGACTTGGATCCAACGCAATCGCCTGAAGAAGACGGGGGAAACGGAGAGGATGCTCCGGGTCCTACTGACCCGCGCCGCGGCTGGGAGACTCCGGAATTTTGGCCCTCCTCGTCGTCCACCACGTACGAGCCGCCGAACTTGACGAACATCGTGCAAAAGTTAGGTGAAAGTATTTAATTTTACTATACTTGATGAAGTTCTTGAACTAACTCGGAGGGCACACATGCAGATCTGATCAAGCTAGCATTCTACAGCGAATATATCGAGATATCCGGCCGCAGTATACTAAGTATATGTTCATGTTGGCAGGCGTGGCTTGGCAGCATCCGCAAGATGAGGTTTTATCTTCGTGCGCCACGTTTCGCCAGCCTTCTCTTCTGCGTCTGCCGGGAATCATCAAAGTGAAAGTTGAATCGACCTCGTGCCGTAGCATGCTGTTCGTTGCTAGAAATTTCTTGCGGTGATGTCTCTGGCTCTGCTCGTCTCTCTCAAACAAACGAAACAACTGTCTTGCTAACTAAGTGACGCGGTAAAACCAATTGAAATCGATGAAATATTAATCATGTGGGTAGCAACTACAACGAATGACTATGACGCCTGCGCCTTCTCCCTGCATTGATTTGCATTTGGTCCTTCACCTTATTTCGTGGTTGTGTAAGATCGGGTGAAGAACATTTCACGAGTATCCGCGGGAAAAAATCCTTTACGGCCGTGTCATGTTGTGAGAGCATTCACAGATTTAGATCTTCACTTTCTTTACAAGCCGAGAAAGAGGGAGGTGTTCCGGTGTCTTGCACTCGGACTCTCGCTCTCCACTCTTCTTGTTGAGGAGCCATGCATTCTGTTTTGATTTTCTTAGGACAACAAGAAATACATGAAACAAGAAAGGGAAATATAGTGGAAGCTGGCAGCTCCAGCTCGGACCCTAAATACTGGTGCTGGGCTGGAGGTCGCTTCACATGGCAAGCACGAAATGCCGGATCAGTAAGTAGTTCCGACCCTGCTCTGTCAGTTATTTGAACCTAGTACGAAGCGTTGACGTTTTGGTTTAAAAAAAAACTTCAAGCAGAGATCAGGGAGACCAATTTTCTGTTTCGCCCAGAGAAGCTACAACGCAAAAATTGCGCCAATAATGTGAAGCTGCTTAGAAGTTCGTACTTTTCCGTCCACTCGCTACTGCTTCGCTTCCTCTTTTCCCGAAAACAAAGGAGATACGAGCATTGATGGCAACTAAAGTCACGACGAGTACAAGCAACTATCACGAGCCGCGTTACTGAAATCGATTTTGTTGTTCTAGTACTTGTTCGGCTTCGGTGCCGACGGCAAATTTACAAACAAAAAAATCATATTTCTCGAGGCTTGCTCTGCAGTGATCTAAAAATCCTCACATACTATCTAATCTTGGGTTTGAGTTTGTTGACGACGTGGCGTGTTCGCTTTCATATCTTGGCTTTGGTGTTGACTTCATTGTATATCCATCTGTATGAATTGTTTGCGGTTGCGCATCAGTTTCCGTCATGGTCGTGGTCAGGAGTTCGTGTCATAGCATCTCTGGCCCTTGATGTCATCAACTGCAACTCCTCCACGAACAAAAATTTGTTTTCGGGTGACGAAACGAGAACGACTCAGCGCCATACCAACCCCCACTTCAGAGGAAGCGCTAAGCGAACCCTTCACAGCACCTAGCTGCGGCTCAAGTCATTTCGTTTTCGCCCCAGTCTCTTCAGCTTCACGCACTAAAAGTAAACGTGGGCAAGAGCAACTTCTTTGACGTACTGGCCCTAGCCTTACATCAACACGGTCACAGCCCCAGCATTCACTTATTGGAACGTACTCTGTCACGCGTCTTGGGATTGCACTTTTTTCGCCGCCCACGGACAGCAATAGGGGACAGAAATTAAGGACAGGTAGAGGAGCGTAAGCATGGAGGTGAACTTGGATACAATTGGTGCGAAGCACTATGCGTCGCGGAACCACAACGATCTCCGACACGTCTGGCAGGCAGACAACACCGAGCGCAACCAGATCGACTGGCTGCTCACGCTCAGGCAGGTATATCCATGATCGTGAGTGAAGTCCGCCTCCACCTCACTATCACTACAAGTAGCTCTCTAGTAGCTTCTACTCATCTCCGGCGAGGAATGTTATTTTTTGTATGCTGCAGCCAGGAGCTGCACGACCACAGCAGCTGCACCTGCAGCAAGCAGTAAGCTCATCCCCGGCACAACACGTATCAATGCATGGGCGTACTGCTTGTTCGTTGTTGCTATCTCTTCACGTTGCAGTACTGCTACTCGCTCTGATAACTACGGACCAGCACCGTATAATGAATCGCCTCCATGAAGATTATATTTATTGCACGAAATTCGATCGAATACGAATTCCTCCTTCGCTCCCGCAGCATTACCCGCGGAAGCAGCAGACACGAAACTCGAGCGGTGAGTTCGTCGCACACGAGCCCCGGCAGAAGGCCTCCCACACGACGCCGCCGGAGGAGGGACCCTACCAGTCCAGATGGCGAAG
>RXOD01006456.1:0-10295 GCA_005223375.1 Amoebophrya sp. AT5.2
GTGCGGTAGCCATGCTCGACGGCAGCGAGGCAAAGGGGGGCAGTGTTCCGGAGAAACCGAGTTACGCGGACACGCTCATGTGCATGGAGCCGAAGTTCGCGAAGCCCCTGCACATGATCAAGGGTGACTGCGTGTGTTGGAGCGGGCGGAAAGAGTGCATCCGCATCGGGAAGTACGGAAAGAGGAAACCCGGCCTCGGTCACAACTACAACGTCTTTTTTGTTTGAGGCCGTACTGCCGATACGGGAGGCCTGCATCCGTTCTGTTTTTGCGAGCTGATAATTCATTCCATGTAATTCAAATTGTAGATGCGATTCACTGCGAGTGTCGATCTCGCGCCTCCCGGCGCTGAACTCTTTTTCGTTTCGGACGTAAACAATGCGTGCGCGGCGCACCGCGACGAACAGTAAAACCGGTTTGCTTCTCACATATTGACACCGTGTGGAAATCCATTCAAGGATTTAGGAGGCCTGCTGGTCCAGTGGGGTTCTCGAACTACATCTGCAGGCGTGCGTACTGCATCTGGAACAAGTTCTGCCGAAGTTGAGTTCCATTCGCGGTAGGATGGAGGTCGTCGACACCATTCACGCTTCATTTCTCGTAATGTCCTCAAGCGGCATCGCCATAAGATCACTTATTTTTAGAATCGTCACGATAGGCATGCGATCGACCCTCCTAGCAGCGACGTACTGGCACCTCGACCCTGACTTACTCCAGACACGATTTGAATGCCAAAGACAGCCTAGACAGGAGAACGACCCTCAACATGCTGAGAAAGTCGCTCGTCATTCGGCTCTCGTCGCGTGCGCGTACCCCCAGCGGGAGCACGCCGAAGCGTCGCTTCACACGCAACCGCCGCCGCTCTTCAGCCTTCCCACGGCGACCGCCGCGGCCGCCGAACTGGGGACCCGGGGTACTCCCCCGTCGACGCACCACCAGCACCCGCAGAGCCAGTTGCTCCGTTACATTGAGCGGCGGCGCCAGGCGTTCGTCACCGGCGTGCGCGAGCACTTGCTGGAGCGCATCCGCAGGTACATGGAGGTAACGCCCGAGGTGTACAACGTGGTGCCGCGATCCCGCACCTCCGACGAAACCTTACGGTTGACCGACCACACCCCGGTCGGAAAATGCGTGTCCAAGATGTGGAACTGGGCGCGGTTGGAAACCGACCTGCCGCGCGCAATGACGGCCGCCGACGTCCTGCAGGAGGTGTTCGCGGATCGGAAAGGGGTGCAGCAACGGGACGCCTTGTACGGAGCTGAAAGTGCGGGCAGCGCGAGGGACGCAACGTTCGACGTCGAGCGCGACGTCTTCGAGGTGTCGACCGAGCTCGCCTACCAAGTCGAGAAGTGCCACCGCTCTTTCGGGAAGTCGCACGTGGTGGAGGTGCACGCGTTCGCAAACAAAACCTTCGACTTGGGCAGCCACCCCCTCGAGAACGCGAAATTCTTGCTGTGCGTGCCGCTGTCGTGCGGGGAGGCGGCACTGCTCGAGGTCGCGGGACTAGAAATGATTTTCGCGGCGCTCCAACTGCGGTACCTGACGTCGTATGCGGGAGTGAAGGACTCGGAGCAACATAAACCGCATCGGTCGCCCGTTAAGATGTACATGTCGAATGCTCACAGCAAGGAGTTCTTTCTTCCGGTAGCGGTTTTAGAGTCGGAAGATCCTAGAGCCTATGCAGATCTGGCGTATGAGCTGCGACGGCGGTTTTACGTGCGGCCGGCGGAGGCGCTAGTTTCTGTTTCCTCCGAAGCGGGCGATACGCGGGTGATTAGCGAGACGTCGCACGTGGAGCGAAATGTGAAGGGAAGGTTCTGCGTGTGGAAAAACAGCTTCGTTGCGGAAAAGCGGTTTTTGTTCGATTTCGAGGAAGGGCATGAGGTTGGTGAGGCAGAAGCCGCTGGTGAAGAAGGAAGCCGTGACGAGGCGAGCGGGAGCAGTGGGAAAAGCGACGGATGGTCTTACAACAGCGCAGCTGCTCTGCATCATGCGAACGCAAGGACGACGCGGGGTTTTGCCGGAGAAAACCTGCCGCCCGAGGCGCAGTTGATCATAATGCCTGCTGGTGCCGGGGAGGGCAAGGTGCAGTTCGGCTTAGCAGCACTCTTCGCGTCGACCGAGCCGGGGGAAGCCCGTGACAATCTGCACCCCCGAATAGAAGCAGGCGCTGCACTGAAAATAGACGAGCGCGGCGTCCATGCCACAGGATCTTCTACACAGAAAAACGAAGGCGGTTTGACACCCTATTCGGAAGGCAACCAGCAAAAGCTACTCCGGATCCGCAATGCAACCGACTGGAAGCTCGACATGCCGCCCCAGTGCGCCGGATTTCACGCCCCTTCTGGATGGAACTGCCTGCGTGAGGAGGCAGACCTGAATCTGCAGTACTGGGAGGATCACGCGGCTGAAATCCAACACCACCTCGCTGGCGGAACCCCAACCAAAACCTCTGCTGCGACTACCGATGACGTTCCCGAGCCCGATACCGATACCGATGCCGCCGAAAAGTTGTCCAGCAGCGAAGCGACGGGTACAGTTTTCTCCGACGTGCGCCGTAAGCTGGCACGTCGATCGACGCGGAGCGAAAAACAAAAAGCCGCGTTTGCCATTATCCACGTCGCGGATCTGGTCGGGCGCCCGTACGACAAGCGGTGGACGAAGAAGCGGTCCCGCCATCGCATATTTCCGAAAGCTGCCGCGACCGATGGCTTCTTGCGCCGGCACGATCTCGCCGACGAGGACACGCTGATCGATTCGTTCTCGGACGTCGACTTTTGGAAGGCCAACAAGGCAGCCCTCGACTACATGGACGCGGCGGCGCGGAGACTGTTGGGCTCCGGTGTGGACCGGGTGCTGGCGATACCGGAATCTGTTCCGACTGGGGGTACTACGGGCGGAAAAATTTCCGCGGAGACCATCGATCTGCTGCAGAGTCGGTACAACGTCGTCGTACGTAAAGAGTGGAATTTGAAGAAGGACATTCTGGCGCACTTGCACGACTCCCATTTCTGGGTGAACTTCCTCTCCAATAGCACGGCCTACGCGGTAAACATGGTCTGCGACCAGTTCAAGGTGCTCGTGCTGCTTACCCTCGGGCAGGAATACGCAGGCGGCGTCATGGCGCTCGACTCCGACTACACGATCGTGCAGCCGTTCCGGGTGCTGCAGTTCTTGATTTGGCTCGGCATGCAGGAAAATTTCGCAACGATGACCCCGGAGGGGCCTCTGCACGTGAGCATGATTGCCATGTCGCACGTCACCTGGCGGGCGGATCGAGCGGTCCAGGAAGCCTGGCGAAAAATTGTCGTTCGGATATTTGAGTCGAAAACCGGAAAAGAGCTGTTACCACCGGGCTACCGGAAGTTCTTGCGGGAAAACGAAGGGATAAGCGACAAGCCGCTGCCCGAGTTGGCTTCCTGGGCCTCGTTGGTCGTTGCAGAACCCGGCTCGGATGCGCAGGCAGCGGAATCCTCGAGGGCGGTGCCGGCAGCATTTGGGGAGGAAATTTCTGCGAAGGGGACGCAGACACAGCGAGCGTTCTTCGCGACGCCGTGGACGCATTTGACGGCCTTGCAAACCTTGCGAGGGGACCGATGGCGGGCGTATGTCGGCAGCTCCTCTACTTCCAGAGAGTCGGAACGCCCCGCGCCACTGTATACGTTGGACCACTTCTGGGGGAAGGATTTCTTTTTGCACAACGTTTATGGAATGGATTCGCGGCCCGTGGCGGCGTATCCAGGAAGTACTGCGAGTGCTGGACTTGGAGGCCGCAAAGATGTGAGAGCGGACGAAACAAGCGAACCGAACGCGCGTCCTTCTGGGGAGGCACACAGTGGCTTCGATTTGCCTCCCGAACACTTTCCTCGTCCCTCCTGCGATCACCTGCTTGAAAATGCGGAGGTCGACAGTGGGACCGTAGCGCTCTGTTCGGCGTGGTCTGCTGAAGATTACGCGGAGCGGAATTGGTACCATCACGACCGCGCTAGCGTTCGAGAAGACCAGCATCCGTTTTTCGGTAGCGCCGCGCACGAACAGCAAATGGAGCTGGTAAAGGACTCTGGGGACGAGTTTTTCGTCCGGTTAGGCGACACGCCTCATCTGGTCCCGCGCACGCACATCGGCCCCGTCGGCGGAAACAACATCTACGGCGCGCGCACGTCGCTCGGGCAAGGTCTCTCGGGGTACATTTTGAGCGTTGTTTTGCCAAACTGGTGGGACCGGAGAACGAAACTGGCGGAATGGTCGGGCGAAGAGGAAGAGGAAGATGGAGACATGATGAGCAATGGGCGGGGCATCTTCGGGTCCTTCACGCTGCGGAATCTGCCCATGTGCCGCTGGTCCTACATGGTGCAAATGGAGCACAACGTTTTCTATTGTGACGGGGACTTAGGACCGCCCGTCCTCGTGCACAAACCGGATCAGGGGTTGGCCTTGTACATGCGAAAGTGGGCCCGACTGCAGCAATGCGCTGAGGAATCATCATGAAACTTGAACGCTGGAGAGCGCCCGCACGCAGATTTTTCTCTCCTCGTGCCGCGGCGTCATGCACGAATTTCTTGATCGGTGCGGGTGGACCGATTGATTTTTTCGTCAACGAGCTGGAGAGATCAAATTGAGCTTCATTGCGGGCCAGTGTGGCTGCCAGGACATTGACAACAAGGTTTGGTACTTACGTTCTGTGGCCGACATATCCTCTCGTCGTGTTGTCGTGCAATTATGATCGAGGCTACTGTGTAGTTGTAACCCTGGGGTGAGAGGCTCTTGTTCCAATTTTTGCGACCTAGATCATCGGACAAAGACAAACAAGATGCCTTCTCCGGCGAAGCGTCGACGCGTCTCGACCCAGTCGCTGGAAGAGTCCCGATCAAACGACATCGTCCTCGGAGGGATGGACCAGAGCGGCGACGAAAGCCTTATCATGTTGCCGAGCCAACATTCGGAACACGGGCAAGGCGCCGGCTTGCCGCATGGCGATAAGAACGCTGCAGAGGACCAGCATGAAAAAGTCGAGGACGCGGACCTTCTCGACGCCAGTCTCATCATGCTTCCGTCGCAGGACCGGCGGCCCGATGTTACAGCGCAGCAACAGATCGGAACGTCCAACGCAAAGTCAAAAAACACGGCCAGCCCTCGCCCTCGGTTCAGGGTAGAGGACGTGATCGAGCTTTCTTCGAGCCCAGAAAATGAGCCTGCGGAAAAAGCGCTGCAGGGGCAGGTTTGCGATGTAGCTGCCCATACTAGCCAGAAGCTGCATCTTACCACTGCGATGGATTTGATGCGAGGAAGCGAAGATGGAGGCCCTTGCACTGGAAGAACGGCAAGGACGGGGCAGCATCAGCGGGCCGGCGGGCACAGCGGCAGGGAAGGCCAAGTCGCATCGGCTGCCACGAGCAGCAAAATGTTGGCCTCAGTCAGCGCTGGCAGGCCAGTGGCCCAGCCTCCGGAGCCGCCGTCGAGGCCAGCGAAAGCCGCTGCACAGCGACTTTTCGGCGCTAGTTCCAAAGCTGCTTCTACGCCTGCGCCGCAGCCAGCAGTATCCTCGTCGGGTTTGAAGACGCCAGCGAAAAAGCAAGATGCCCGGACCCCCTCTCCCGACGTCGAAATCTTTCGCACCGTCGTTGTGCTCGAGACCGGCAAGAGCCACACGCACCGCATCAGCCTCGAGGAGCTAGAGCAAAACTGTCCGGTAACTCTTGTAGAGGGGGTCTTCGAGGCGGCTTTCGCCGACGTGTTACTGCAGCGATTTTTGGAGCTAACCTGGCGCCAGAGCAAGCGCTGGTTGTACGACAAGGAGATCGTTTCGCACCGTCTGCAGACCGGAATTTCGTTCCACAAACTGCCTAGCGAGTGGCTCGGGACGGACTTCGAGGACCGAATCAGATTCGTGCAGGATCAAATAGCGAGCGTGGTGGGCCGCTTGCGGGGGACGGGGGGGAGCCTCAAGTACACGGACGTCGGGAGAGGATTTGTGGTGGGGCCGACGGGCGGTGGAACTACAAGCAGCGGCTCGAGTTCAGGTTGTATTCCTGTTGTCGGCGCTGGGCAAACGGTCGCACCTGCGTCGCATCTTGGAGCGCGTTCTTCGGCTTCAGGATTTCAGTCGACAACAGCGCTGTTTCAATCGACCACATCGCAGTTTCAAAGTACTTCTGGGCCACAGTTCGGTAGTGCTGCCGCGACGTCACTCTTCCCGATGGCCGCGTCGCAGTTTGGTGTGCGGCAATTTGTTACCGGGGTCCAGCCCCCACCCCGGCCGGCGGACGGGGCCCACGGATCGCTGCAGCACTCGAACTTGGTTGCAGCGCAACGAACGCCACTAGCCAACCGTCCGATGTCCGGCGCTTCCGACGCTAGTTCCTCATCGTCCTCGGCTCCGTGCACGGCGCAGGCTTCCTTGGCACCACGGCAGCAAGAAGGTGGCCAGTCGTTGACGACCGCGTCCGAAATTCAGCCGGAGCACGTGAGCTTCCTGCGGCTGCAGCGCGCCTGCGCCGGCGCGAAACTTTCTACGGTCAAGCATTTCGCGCGGTACCTCCCTGGACGGAACGCGCCGATATGGCGTCCTGACTTCTGCGTGTGCAACTACTACACGAAAAAGGACGACTTTCTCGGGGCGCACTCCGATCCGGTGCAGAGTATTGGGCCATGGGCGCTGGTGGTCGCCTACACGCTCGGGGCGAGGCGGAAATTCACAATGAAGCCCTGTGGTTACGTGGAGAAGGACATAGAAACGACCGTGCTGTCGGCGAGTGCAAGCGGCGCTGTGCCATCTTCGACACGCAAAAAGGGCAAGAGCAGTAGCAAGCCGACAGGAGCACCACCTTCTGGAGTGCGCCACGACTTGATGGGAGCCGAACCGGTTGCGAACGCGAGCGCGGCTAGTACCTCCTCAAGCGCACCAACGAAATGCCGCGTGACGTCCTACTCCATTCGTTTGCCGCACAACTCGGTACTTGTGATGTGGGAGGGTTTCCAAGAGTTTTGGCGCCACGAGGTACCGAAGGACCAGAGTCTGAAGCCGCACGAGATCTCCGGGGAAGGCCGTCTTTCGTTTACGTTTCGCAAGCGGAATTTCACGGTTTCGAACCGCGCGCCAAACTGTTTCTGTACAGGCCCAAAGGGGGGGAAGAGGCGGGCGATGCTGAAACCGGTATTCAAGATCGGACCCAACCTGGGAAGATACTTCTGGAGTTGTACGAACCCGCGCGTTGGCGGGAAAGGAGTGGGAGCCACGAGCTCGGCTAAAGTCGATAGTGCGGGCAAAGGTGATAGCGGCTCGTCAGTAAAGATTCAGACGAGTAGTACAAGCACGTACTCGACCTGCGAATTTTTCAAGTGGGATGACGTTCTGTTGGAAGAAATGGAAGCGGAAAACCGAAAGGCGAAGCAAAAGTAAAAGCGTGGGCGGATTAGTGGGGGGTCGATGGCGCTCTCCCCAGTCCTAGCGAGGATCTGTTCGGCGTCCTTCGTGATGTGCAGTGTGAAAGACGAGTCTGCGCCCAAGTCGTGACCTGTGAGTGCCTCGTCACGCTCGGATTCGTGACCAGGATTGTGCTGATGTTGTCCCAACAACGTGTGATGGCGGTCACAAATCAATGTCCACGCGTTTCAGTGGCAGTGCAGATGTTGAATTTTCCAGCGTTCATCGGTTGCAAACGTTTTATCTATGCGAACAAAAAGATCGACCTGCTGCTGCTCCCCTCTGTGCCCCACCGAGCCCCGCTGCTGCTCGCGCTGCTGCTCGCGTCTCGGCGGAGTGAAGTAAGTGCTGTCTGAATCAGTGGCCATTGTGACTGTGAATTCAGCCCGGTACCCGCAGTACCGCGGCTTCGCGTTGGTCGTCCTGCTGCTGGTCGCGCCCGGGCGGAACGAGTTGGGAAATCGGGTCTCTCGACCTGTCTGTACCTGGGTCCTCGGACTCATGATCATCGGTGAAATCCTGGTTGTATGATTGCTTTTTCCTCTGATGATCCGTAGTATTCTTGTTGATCGGTAGCGCTTGAGAGGTTGTCACCAACCAATCGACCGTGAGGTCGTGCGCATTGGGTGATGCCGTTGGACTCATCAGTGGCATGTTTGCCGCTGGTGTGCCGCTCAACAGTCCTTTTATGTGCCCCACCGAGGCCGCTCTTCCTTTACACATTGCAATTTCAGCATCAGCCGCTTCTAGTTGTACGCTTTGCGGTAGCGGTTTTTGATGGGGGTTCGATCTTTCGATTTTCTTATACGTTTTTGTTTTCCGGGGACCTCGTCATTCAGTAGCACTTTGCCTTCGAGTTCGACTCAGAGGACAATGTCACCACCCCAGCCAGAATCTCCTCAGCTGCAAGCCACGGCGCGCAGTGGTCTGTGGCCGGTTTTTGGGTACGGAAGCAACAATGTGGATCAGGTCGGGCAGCGAGTAGAAGCCACGGATTTACATTCCCGCGCAGCGAAGGCGGTGTTGCGGAATTACGAGCGGAAATTCGTCTGCTTTTCCAAGCGATGGAACGGGTCAATAGCGACGGTGGCGCCGCTTGCGGGGGCCGTGTGTCGGGGGACTTTAATCTGGCTGAGCGACGAAGAACTTCGGAAGCTGGACAAGTGGGAAGGTAGAACATCAGTACAACCTTGCAATGGATTTGCCGCTGACAAAGTAGGTCGCCACTGATATGAAAAAACTCACTACTTTCTCAGATGTGACCAGCGACGACCCGCTGAATCGAAGCGGCGTTTACCGACGGGAAGTACGGGACATCTCCTTGCTTTCTGAAAAAACATACGCAGAAGAAGAATCGGAGAGCGTGCGGGGCTTTGTGTACGTGAAGAACATCTCCGAGCCGGAGGGAAAGCCCAGTGCTGCGTACATCACAGCAATAGTCCGCAACCTGGAGAAGTTTTGGTCGACGGAGTTGATAGCAGAGGAAATGAAAGGCTTGGAATTTGAAGCGACCGAGTTTGATCAAAGTTGTATTCGAGCATGATGAAGATTGTCTATCTCGGAAGAGCAGGCCAGGCCTCTGCTAAAAGGGTCGCGAGGATCACTACAGTGCTCACATCGAATAACGTGGAAGCAGCGACGACGTGAGCACGATACTAGCGTGAGACGAATGCTAGCCATCTCCTTGGCACTAGAAGCCGCAGTGTTCTATATGTACAAGTAACCAAACTCTTCCTCCCGGCTTCTTCTCCATTCACTTTTCGATCCTATTCGAACTAGAGCAAAGACCTGAAAAGGAAAGCGAGAACTTCAAGAAATTTGGCACTGGCAGCACAGGGCGACAGCCCGTGCTCTGGTCCACCTATTACGGCCGAGGACAGTCGTCTCAGTTTCATTCTGCCGTCGTCCTGGTTTCGTCTTGGGGCATTGAAGCCCAAGATCACAGTTTTTAGCGCAGCCCAGGACCAGATCCAGATATCTAAGCTTTGTCGGCTAGTCAAGTGAAGCATCTTGCTCCGTGATTTGCGCCGTGCTTCGGATTTGCCCCGCTGCCACATTCTGCATAGATATAGTATTCCAACGGTGATCGCGGAGAAGTACAACTACCCTGCTTTTTGAAACAGGCACGCGCTACAGGATGGCGGCGATGGATAAGTCCCAGCTGGAGCAGATGAAGATGTACGACGAGATGAATGCGTGCGTCCCGGGGGTGCTTGGGTTCACGACCGAGGGCGGTCGTCCGCTACCCGAAGGACCACTCCGCGTCGAAGTTGGTAACGTCGCCGCCGCTGTGAGCCGACTGCATGCGAGTACGCGTCTGGTATACGAGAAAATGAGCGCAAAAACCTTTAAAATCGTGCGACGTGGAGACGGTTTGCCCAGCGCGGAAAATTCCTTCGTGAAAAACAAACAAACAAACAAACAAACGGACGAACAACAACGCGACGACTACTGGATGCTGACTCGCTGCAAAAACTGCTCAGGCTTGAGCGCGGTGCGCGGTTTTTCGGGTTATCTTCTCGTCGAGCAGCGTGAACCGCTTCACGTCGTCCACGTCTTTTAAAAACGGCCGACCCCTTTTCGGCCCGTTTTGGTTCTTTTTTGGCCTCATCGCAACGACTCGCTGCCGCCCTGAACAGTACGGGTCGGCCTCGGCACTCTGCTGGGCCGTGTGTTTCTGGAAGCAAACGCACCACCTCGCTGCGGCTGGTGTAGCGGCCGTCCGTCCTGATGTAGATTCCTGGCACTTGTTGCTTCCTCCCTTCCGTTCTGCCTATGGATCTCTCCCAAACTCCTGCATGATCTTGACCCCCTATCAGCCAGAATGGCTCCTCTCCCCAGACTGCCCCGACATCGCCTTCCCCCCCGATGC
>RXOD01006457.1:0-10293 GCA_005223375.1 Amoebophrya sp. AT5.2
GCCGCGGCCGCAGCTGCCCACCAGCAACACGCGGCCGCTGCAGGAGGTGGAGGCGCAGCAGGAGCGTATCAGCATGACCCCTACGCGGCGGCCATCATGGCGGCAGGTACTGCTGCACCCCTTCCTGGTAGTACACCCCTCCCTGGTACTACAACTACCGCAGCTGCACCTCCTCCGACCTCCGCCTATCTGACCGCGGCGCAAGCACACCACGCCGCGGCAGCCGCGGCGCAGGCGGCGCAACACCACGCAGCGGTGGCCGGGATGGCAGGGGCGACGGTTGGCGGGGGAGCAGCTGGGGGGATGAGCGGTGGAGGAGGAGCTGCGGCAATGATCGATCCACTCACTGGCTGCCTGCTGCCGGGGGCGGCAGCGGGGGCGGGAGCTGCAGGTAAAAAGCGCAGCTGTAAATTTAGATTTACGAATAGATACGAAGCATCTAGTTCTAGGTCACGTTTGTAGGATGAGAACTCCCGCGACTCGGTAAAAAATATAAAATTAGGTTCCTCGGCCTGGACGTCGGCGGCAGCGGCAGCGGCTCGCGAGCACCAGAGCACGGCCGCAGTTACGAAGGTCAAGTACCGTTAACCGATCGCCGGGGGAAAATGGGGCCCAAATAAAAATATAGGTTGAAATATGGTCGTCCACGTCCGAGTGTGGACTTCTCAGAGCAGTTGCAACATCCATCGGCCTGCGCTTAATCTTAATGCTGGGGCAAGCCAAGCGCAAGCAGCATCGATATCGAACTGCGCGACATGCGAGATAGTAGTAGAGAGAAAGTAGCACCAGGCTCAGACTGCCTGACAAGCTGACACCCCTCGCGTAGTCTAGGAGGTTTTCTCCCTACCACGATGGCAATCAGCTGATTGACAGTGGCCAATCGCCCATGGGATGAGAAGTGAATTCTGTAGTCCTCCGGTAGTTGTTGTTCTTTCACTTTTTAGGACAATATGTGGACCACTCATGGGGCCACATTTTGCGTCGGTCGTTAACGGTAAGGATCTTTGTAAGGCATCTTGGGCCGCAGCCGCCGCACACCAGCAAAATCCGTATGCCAACGCCAACGAGTATCCGGGATACGGAGGTGGGGCGGTGTCTGGTGGCCAGTACGGATACGTCGGAGGAGCCTCCACGCCGGAGGAAGAACTACAGCTGCAGCAGGCGGCAGGTTCTTCCCTCTCAATTTATTTCTGTGTGTTGTTGTACAACTACGTAGACGTGCATGTACATGTACGAATCAACATGATCTTCGAAATCGATCAACTACATCAGCCTACCACTCGGCCCTTTCCCCGGACGCCACTGCCTTCAACCCGTATTCTGGAGCGGCTCTGACGCCCCAGACCCAGACCCAGACAAGCGCTCTGACCCAACTACATGGGCAGCCGCAACATCTCTCACGCATGCTCGGGGGTGTCGATCAAGCACAACTTCGCGGACTTCCAGCACAAGCCGGTCCCAGCAGCTCTCCCGCCGCGGACGCGGAACTGCTCGCGGCGTGTTTACACTACCAACAACAGGCGGCCTCGGCCCGCCGGCAGTACCAGCAGCTGCAGGCGGAGCACGCTTCGTTTCTGCACTCGGTCTACGGATCTTCTGGAGGTGGTACTGCAGGCGGGGGGTACGGATACGGTGGGTATAATTATGGAACAGGAAATCAGATGCATCACTACAACCATTACGGCAGCAATTATTATGGCGAAGGAGCAGGAGGAGGTCCTATGAAAGGCGGAGGTAAAGGCGGAAATAATCGAGCGGCAATCGCTGGTACGGGGGGAGGATTGTTCGGGGGTGGAGCGAGAACAAAAGGTGGTCCTGAGCAAGAAGGGAGCAAGAACGGCGCGAACACAAAAGGCGGTCCTGGAACAACTGCTGTCGAGAAAGCTTCCCCGAGACCCGACGCAGCTGCGGAGAAGAACGAAGCGGAGACCCAGGAGAACGTACCAAAAGTCGGCGGGGACGCCGATTCTGCGGCCGCCGCTGCTGGGGGAGGCGGGCACGATAATCAGAAGGAGAAAGAAGGAGTAACTCCCGGCTCGACGACGTCTGCTGCCAACTGCAACTCCAAGACCACAGGCGCGAAGGCAGAATCTTCTGTACCGAATGGGAGTCTGACGCCGCCCGCCGGCACTTCTACGAGCAAGACCCCAACATCGTCTGCGGAGGACACCGCTACTGGCACTCCAGCACCGGGTCTACTTCGGTCCGCGTCCGGCACTGCGACCAGCACAACTGCTGCGACCCCAGGAGCACAGACAGACGCTGGGACTAAAACGTCAACCAACACCAAACCGGTGCGAACGACTAGTGCTACCTCGTCGATCTACAAGAGCTTCTCGTCGAAAGAACAAAACTACTCCTCCGGTTGTTCCACGACTTCCACGAGCCGGAACAACAACTGGGCGTCCCAGAATGCATACCATGCGAAGAACAGCTACCATGGGAATGCGTACAATTTCGGAGGTTGGCCTGTTGATCATACAGCAGCCGCTGCGGGGGCCGGAGGAGCGGTTATGCCGCATTCCCTGAACCCGTTTGGGTACCACATGCAGCATGGCCACAATTACGGGATGAATTACAACGGCAGGCAACACCAACAGCAGGCATTTAGTAAAAGGAGCAACAGCAAGCAGCCCGCTACCGCTCAGGCGTTGCCGACGATGGCGGGGGTATCAGGAGGACCCGCGAAGGAGGCGGAGGCGGATCGCGAAGGGACGAGCGCCGGAACTACGACATCTTCAACAGTTGCGCGCCCCGGGAAGGAGGATGACGATCAGGACAGCATGCGCAAGTCTCTGGGCCACTTTCTGCGGGCCTACAACGAGAACACGAAGAAACCGGTGGGCGGGCGGAAAAACTCCTTTTCCTACTTGGTGGGAGGCGATGGCAAGGAGAGTGAAAATCCAAATCGGGCGGAACAGGAACAAGAAGTAGGAGACAACGTCGTCTCACCACGAGGTCCTCTGCGAGGACCTCACCACGAGCAGGATTTGTCCGGCACGATCACGTTGATCGCGCCTGCGCCGGGTGTCAACACTTCTCACGCCGCGCCGGACGTCGCGGAGAAACTCTACAGGTCGCTCACGGAAAAGAGCCTGGACCTAAACGCGATCCAGTGCTCGACTGCGGACGGCCGTCGTTCGGTGGTTCTTGCTGGTGGTAACGGCAGTTGTCCGGTGGCTGGATCGAAATCGATGGTTGGTGCAGGGATTATTTCTTCGGCAGGATCTTCTTCGGAGGGGGCCGAGGTGGGGGAATCGGGGGAATCGCGGTCTGCAGCATGTGCGGCCGCCCCGCTTCTGATGTCCAAAACGGAGTCGGTTTCCTCCCTGAACAGCGGGGTCGTGCCCCCGCAGAAGATGCTGCAGATCGGAAGTACTACAGATCAGCAGTTGTTGCACCCGACCTCCTCAGCAAGTTCGAATAGCAGTTGCACCTCTACTTCCTCCATCCCGACGGTTTCGGCGACCATCGAGGTCGAGTCTTTTTCGCGGTCCGAGAACTCGCTGAAGACGATCTCCCACGCCCTCGCCCCCAACGGCACCTCGATCATCAACCTGCACAAGCGGCAGCGGTTGTTGTTGCAGCAAAAGCTGGGGCAGGCGGCGAAGACGATCATCCCCGGCGGAGGCAAGACAGACGAGTACGCGAAGGAAGGAGCGGTGGCGCTGGACCTGGCGGATCTCGCGGAGGAAGCTACAGTTACGGAAGCTACAGAAGAACATAAAAATCACGAGGAACCGGAGCAGAGATCTTCTTGCGCCAAGACGAGTTCTTCAGTATCCTCGGAGCAGGTTCGGTTGCCGCCGGGGCTGTGGTCGGGTGTCGGGGAAGAGGAGGTGCTGGGCGATCTACTTCAAGGCGAGGCTGTGCGAAGCTCCTCGGTCGTTCGTCAAGGAGAAAAGGAGAACGATGCTGTCGTCCGCGCGGTTAGTCAAGGAGAGAAGGAGAACGCTGCGTGTCCCTCTCCAACGGGTCCCGGCGAGGTAGTTGTGCCTATTGATAAAAGTTGCAGTAACAGTTGCACGTGCACGTCGAGGACAACCATCATGAAAAATCTCTCGCTGTCATGATCCATCCATGTTGATTGTGTTCCATGATCATATACATAAAATATTTTTCTTCACCAGGTTGCCTCTATTTCTAAGGAAATCAGCGGTGAAGATCATGGCATCAACATCGTCCCCATCGACGCTGTTCCTCACTCCCAGGAGCGCTCCGGCCAGGTGGCCAACACGGAGGAGACGGCTACCCCGGCGCCGACGTGTTTCCCCAGAGGACCGCCGGCGCCGCCAACAGCAACAGCAACGGAGGCGACGGCCTCGATCCTACTTCAGGAATCTTCGCTCGGCACCGCCGCGCTCCCCATCCCGCAGCCGAAGACCGTCCGGCGGACCGCGCACTTGTTTGCGATTGCGAAGAAGAGCGACGCCGAAAACACTGTTTCAGGCGTAGAGGGCCGCGGAGGAAAGATCATCGAAGAGAAGACGGCGGGGGAAAGGGTCGTCGGCAACTCGGACGAGCTGCGGGTGCTGTACGACGTGGTCACAACACTGTACGACGAGCGCATTTTGCCGACGGAGAGCGTGATCAAAGCTGTGTTGAAGATGTTGAAGAACGGGGGTGTGAAGACGGGCGGGCAGGCGAAAGGCGAGGTCAGCGAGAACCTGCTGCTGAACTTCGTGTCGCTCTGCAAATACCTGCCGGAGTACAGCGTGGAGGCAGAGGTTTTTGGGGAAGAGAGTTCATCAACGGTCCGCTTCAGAAGAGAACTGGACGGCTTCAAGGGTACAACTAGCTACTTTTACGTTGTATTTGTATAAAAGAAGAACTTGAAGATGAAGAACTCGTGGTCGCTCTCGCTCATCTAGAAGCTACTTATGTTCATCCTGTTCCTCAGGTTTCGTAGATGTGCGGAGCAAGGAGGACGACTATCCGCCCCAGATGTGGTCCTTGTTCAAGACGGGTATGGAGAAGCTGCGCGAAACCGAAGCTGAGGACCTGGGACTGGGTACTTCTTACTTTCATAAAAATCAATTGGATTTTTAGATTTAAATCTCGGAAGATGTGTCCTCGCGCTCGGCCCCAACGATGGACTGGCACTGCTGCCTACAAGAAGTAGAACTTCAACGTAAGTACGTAAGGTGAGGTGGAGGCACTACATTCATAAAAAATTATCCAGACGACAAGTACCTGATCGCGACGAAGCTGGTTGAGCAGGAGCCTGGACTACTGGAAGGTGAAAACAGAACGTTGGGAGACGTCTATCACATGGTGCACCTGGCGTTCGGCGCTCAACCGCAACCGCAAGAAATCACCCGTACCGTAGATACTGACATACAAATTTAGTTGTCTCGATATACTTAAGCACAGAACCAGAAGTGAAGTAGATCAAGACAAGGTGATCTCGTGGTTAGGTTTAAGTCACTGTATGCGCATGAAAATTGGTCAGATGCTGACGGTCGTGCTGCGGAGGAGCTCGCCACGGAGGAAATTCGCCAACCAGAAGAGCCTGCGGAGGACGACGCCCTCGAACCCGAAGATGAAACCCACAAAACCCAACTTCTACGAGGTCTCTCCGCCAGCTGCAAAGCGGCGATGGTTGTCGTGGAGGTACGTTTTCAAACTCAAAAATATTGCCGACATTTTGAGGAAAATAGAAGAAGAAGCTGTTTGCTGTTTTCAGATTAATTTATTGTCTGTGTTTGTTGCCGAAGCAAAACGCCCCGGAAAGTGGAACGTGCTCGGAAATGTTCCGACAGGAGACACCGATGAACAGCAGGCAGGCAGCTGGGACGAGCCCTGACACCGACAGCGCGTTCGCGACCCCGGCGCTAACGGCAACGGCAACTTCCGCTACGTCGGCTGTTCCTGCGACCCCGCTGAAACCCATCCAGATTCGCGAAGAATCGTTTCTCGCGTCGACCGCGTGCACAGGCTCGTCTCCGCCGGGGTCGTCGTCGCTTCTGCTGGAAACTCCGACCGTGCTCGTGGAAGAAGAAGAAGAAGCAGGAAGGGGCGAGTGAGATACCTATTATACATAGTATGTACAAGATCAAGAACGATCACCATCACTGGCTTAATACGGCTCATCTTCCTTGCTTTGATTGCTCTGCAACGAAGTGCCAGGATGAAAATCGGCTTGGCACGAGCAGTGCTGCTATTTTAGCAAAAACTATCAATGCGGATTCTGCACTGGCGGTGAGGCTCACAACGAACTTTTCTCGATGGGTTTCGAGCAATCAGTACTACTTTCTGCATGTTGTGTAAGATCTATCATCGATCTATAATCAAAATCATTCGGAGCTCAAGCTCAACAAATCAATGCACTCAGCCTCGATTTTCTGGACCCAAGATGTAGAAAATTTTACGCGCTCTGTCTCTCTAGTACTACTTCCCTGTATTTAAAAGAATTTTCTTCGTCTCACAGTCGTATTTTTAACCTTTACCTCCCAACGACCGAACTGCTATCGACCAACTAATGGCTATGGCGAGGAGCTGGTGCATAGAAGTTGGTCGACCGACCATACTCTTCGTCTCCAGCGCGCCGTTTTCCGTCTATCGACGAGGACGAGGATTAAACCTGTCGTGTAAAAACTATCAAATGCTCGTCCGCTGGCACAATCTATCAGTCTCAAACTCATTCGTAACAGCCTCCTTAATCTAGCGTTACTCAACATCTTCCTCAGGGCCGCTACAACAACTCTTTCATGTCGGGTTCTGCTCTACTTGGATTTTTTCTGCCGCTGATTGATGTACAAATCCATTCGATATCAACATTGAAGAGTCACCACTACGTAAAACTATATCAGTTTGTCTCGTCACCGAGGACACCGGATGGTGCAGTTCGTGCTGGATACCGTGACTATCACTCGTCTCAACCGCGAGAACCACCGCGAGAAGCAAGAAAAGAAACAGAGGACACCAGTGCCCTACGTACTAGCTCTAGTGTTCTCCTTTTCATCCTTCGGCGCCTTGTTTTCGTTTTCCGGTTTGCTTCTGTTTGCGTTCGAGTTAGCGTTTTCACTGTCGTCTCCCGTTCACGTTCTTTTCGTCCGTGAATATTCGCCCGCGCGAGAACTCATCGTGGAGGTCACCATGGATGTGATTCAGGAAAACAAAACAACAAACTGAAACTATTAATATTGGAGAGGATAGCAAGAAAACAGAAACCGAGGCAGGAAAAGAGCAGTGCGGCAAATCTAAGGCGTCAGCGCCGCAAGATTAACGTCGTCAATATTGGAGAGGATAAATTCCAAGAAACGTCGAAAAGAAAAAATCCAAATCCTCGTCGAGAATGGTGAACGAGGTGGTTTGTCTGCATCTGGGGCAGGCTGGGTGCCGCATCGGGCAGGAGCTCTGGGAGCAGTTTTGCCTCGAGCACGAGATAAAGCCGAAGGGCCTCAAGGACCCCTATGCTGCGGGCTCGGGGGGCGGTGGGAGCTTTTCTTCCGGCGGCAGCTCGTCTTCTTCTTCTTACTCCAGCACGTTTTTCGCGGAGAAAAGTTCCGGCCAGCACGTGCCGCGAGCAGTGTTTTATGTCGTCGAGACCTGGTGCTGGTAAGTGGCCAATCGTACAAGTGTGTCAGGCTTGCTGCCGTAGCTGTGTCTTCAGGCCTGCTCGTCCCGTAGCAGCGGAAAGCCGTCTTTTCTTCTAGTGCAGACCTGTTTGTCTTGGAACCACCAACATCAAAGGGAACAACCCCAGAGAGCCCTCCAAAAATTTGAATTTCACTTGCTAAGTAGTACTTGGTTGCGTGCCTACTTCCCACCTGGTCTCGCCATAAGTTTATGGACACCGATTTTAAATACAAACAAGCCATCAACGCCTCCAAGTACAGGGACCTGTTCCACCCGGATGCTCTTTTGAGCTACAAGCAGGACTGCCGCGCCAACTTCTGCGAGGCGCGCACCCTGGCTCGAGAATACAAAATTTTGGACCGCACGATGGAGCAAATCCGCAAGACGGCGGACGAATGCGATAGGTTGCTCGGACCAGCTGGTAGTGGTATAGTCTAAGTAAGTAACAGTAAGTGTAAGAGAGAGCAGTGCTGACGTCGAATTCTGCACCGGAAGAAGCGCTGCGCTCATCCACGTTCGGCAGGTTTGGCATCTCCATTCCTGCAGCCTACCGATGGCAGTAGCAGGTGGCAACCACTCGAGTCCGTGGCTTCCCACCCCCCTCTCCTTCCCGATGGTTCATCTCCACCTAGATGAAATTACATAGGTACTGCTCCTGCTGCTCGCCTTGTTTGGTCCGTCCTCGGCGAATCAGGTTGCTTGGATGCCGCCTCTAGTTCCTACACTGGGGTATCTTTGAAATAAGTAACCGCCCGAGGCTCCTTAACGCAGTCCCAGTCGCCACCCAAGTAGAAGTTGTGACTTCTGCCTAGTAGGTACAACTACTTGCCACTCCCACTGCCACTTCCACTCTCACAGTATTAAGTGGACGAGATGAGTCATCTCACTTTCTCGCTGGCTATATCGGCTATACCACGACCTGGCCGCTTCATACGCGACAAACTGCAAGGGGTGTTTGTGTTTCATGGTCTGGGCGGTGGGACAGGGAGCGGTATCGGCGCGGAGATGCTCGAAGTCCTCGGCGACGACGCAGGGCTAGGGGCGAAAGTGGAGATGATACAGTGCGGTACTATATATAAATCAATTTATTTTATTTCATTATACCTTTACTACTTATTGCAGAGAGATTTGGACGACATTTTCCGGCTTGCTTCGCCTGTTTAACTACCAGTTTGTTCGAGGTCGAGCCTAGGGTGCGGTGGTAAAACTTCCTAGGTTGGTCGTCACGAAAGTATCAATGTACTTATGATATTAAAGGGCTGCCAAAAAAAAAATATTCGCTCAAAAAATGTAATCAGGCATCTACCCCTCGCCCCGTTTTTCCGGCACGGTTTGCGAGCCTTACAATTCTATCCTGCATACCGCGCAGACTCTCGACGCCGCCGACCTGACTTTTGCGCTCGACAATGAGAACTGCAGCCGTGCTTGCTCGCTCAGCCTGGGCCTCAAACCAACCTCCTTCACGCACATCAACGCTCTGCTCGCCCAGGCCGTCTCGATGGCTACCCTCTCCCTCCGCTACGACTGCGAGCTTTCCGCCAACCTGCCCGAGTTGACCGCCAACCTGGTGCCATCGAAGCCGTTTCGGTATTGCGTGCTGTCGTTGTCGCCGCTCTGCTCGCCAAAGAGCGAACGAAGCAAGAAGGGGTTCACGATTGGCGGCGACGGCGACGTGATCCAGGACCTCCTAAAGGGCCCGAATTAGAAAGAGCCACGGATGTGCAACGTGGTGTGCAACGTGGGGCACAGCCTATGAAACTGAACCTGTGTCCTCGAGGAGGCAGCAGCTTTTTGCCTAGAAGGTGAGGAGAGTTCTAGTCCTAGTTGCATCGTCACATGGGTAGCGCTAGGTGGTGTTTGGGTTGGTTTGGCTTGGGTTTTCGATCCATGATGCGTGGGCGTAATGATCCATGATTGTCGGCTCCGCTGGCATCGCTGGTAGCATCTTGGTTCTTTCTAACCGCACGTGATGTGCAACGTGGGGCACAGCTTGAAACTGAACCGGTTCCTAGCGGCGAGCCTGCTGGTGCGGGGAAAGATGAAGGTGGTGACGGACGGAGCGGAGGGAGCCGGGGGGAAGCAGCCGAAAACAAAGACGCGGCAGATCGAGCGCGACGACGTGAGGAAGTCGATCGAGACGCTGCAGAAGCGGAAAACGCTGAATTTCCTCCCCTGGCAAAATGCAAACAGCTGGAAACTAGGGATCTCAAACGCAGAGCCGAAACAACCGAAGAAACTAGCGGAAAGCATGGCGGCCGCACCCATGCAAAGCTGCCTCATAGGGAATAGTACTTGTTGCTGTTTTACTTCATAGCTTCTAATCGTAATCAATTGTACTAACAGTAGATGGAGGTTAATATGGTTTTCTCATCACTTACACTTTCAATACTCCTAAAAAACATCCACACCACGACATCTTCACAGCTACCGCCGTTCGGTCTTTGTTCCTCGGGCAGTACCGGCGGTTTTTGAAGCTGTTCTACAACAAAGCTTATGTGTGGCACTTTTTGGAGGCCAACGGCGAGCTCGAGGAGTTTTACGAAGCGAAGGATATGAAGGGACCAGATGGTAAGTGAGGAACTGGTAAGTACTTCGTGATGGGTCTCCTTTAGTGGCGGACTGCGCTAGGTGGCGACGCGTCACGGCGCTCTGAACCGCCCGGCGCGAAGCGCCGGGCGGTTTCAGAGATGCCCCATTGTGGGGGGCAGGGAG
>RXOD01006458.1:0-10285 GCA_005223375.1 Amoebophrya sp. AT5.2
TCTGCTTCGAAATCATGCGGGAACGAAATCCACCCCGAAAAACCCATGGAAAAACCCCACCAAATGCCCCCCCCAAACCCCCCAAAAAATCCAAACGACCCCCCCCCAACAGAAACCTCCCAAAGCCCCCTCGCAGCTCCTTGACCCATGCCAAATCATGCGCCGACGAATTTGCTCACTTGGGCAAAAATTTAGAAGCGATTACGAAGCGAAAGCGGCGCGGAGTTTTTCCGCCTGAAATATTTTGGATTTTTGAGGAGAACAAAAAATTTTCGGCATGCGAAATGCTTTGTTTTTGAATTTTGAATTTGAGCATGTTTGTATGGTGGTTTATCCGCAAAGAAATGATTGGATGGATGTGATGGAAAAGATTTATATTTCATTTGCTGAGGTCAATCTGATGGAAAAGATTTTATTTCATTTGCTGCTTGTGTTATAAAATTTATATTTTTTTGGGTTTTGCTTTTGGTCAAACAAGGAAAGCCAATCAAGTTTGGTTGTTGGAGCCCACTGAATGAAGCGGAATGAATTTGAATGAAGCAAGCCGCCCCATCCCAGATTGGATGGAAGGATTGACGACGGACGCATGGCTGCCAGCCGCACGCAGCCACGCACGCGCAGTTATCTTAATTATCGGAAGACGCAAGCACTCAGCATGACCAAGCCAGGCGAAAGCATGCGGCTAAATGCTCCCTCGAAAATCTCTAAAAAAAAAAGGAGCCAGAACTGCCGCACGCATGTGCATCAGCTTGAAATGGCGCGCCCAAATTTGTGCGCATTTCACCCACCGCCCGCGATCAGTTTTAAAACTAAAACTAGAACTCATCCCCGACGTTTTTTTTTGATGCAGAACCCCCCAAAAAAAACATCTAAAATTAGTTCTAATTGTAGTTTTAAATTTAAAACCTATCTAAAAGCTATCTAAAACCTATCTAAAATAAATCGGGTTAATTTGTTTAATATTTGCGGGGAACATTTTTAAAGATTTTTTAAAGATTTTTTAAAGCCCCCCCGATTTTGGTTTTAAAGATTTTTTTAAGCGGTTTCGCCGATGCAAAAAATCACGTTTTTGAACACGAAAACAAGCAGCGGAAAAGTACTTCAAGAAAAGCGCGCGACACTTTTGCAAACCAAAAGCATGAGCACAACAAGCATCCAATACTGCAGCAAAACAAGAAAACAACTGAGACGCGGCGAAATTTATGCGCTTTTTTTGGGGAAAATTTGTCGCAGCTTTCGCCTCCGCTCGTCTCGTTGAAAGCACCATGCCGCCGCCGCGACGATTATTTAGCGTTAGCCACTGGTGGCCACTGGGTGTGATTGTTAGGTCAGGGAAGGAAAGTATGCAAGCAGATTTGCTTGGTGCCAGATGCCATGCGCATGTGATGTCAAAGTCCACTCAAGTCACAGCCATGGAACGAAGACGAGCTAATAACGCTCGCAATGAAATGTACGGGTGACTGAATCCAATCAGGGTTGGCGCAAATCCTCGCGCTTCCTCCCTCTGTGCGGATAATTTTCGGGAAAATCAGCGAAAGCTTTTCCGTATACCGTTTTTCCTTTTCTATGTTTGGCTCTGGAGTTGTTTGGCTTTGGAGAGCCAGTGGGTTCCGAAGCATGAAGCTTGGCGCTCTATAAAAATGAGATTCCCTCCGTCCGCAAGAGGTAAATGAATGTAATGTAACATTACATCATGGACACACACACATGGTCTTTCCGTCACAGCCATCCTTTCAACGCCGATCGATTTATGATTTCTTTCCGTTTGCTGCTGCTATTGTTTGAGCGTGTAATTGGGTCTGCGCCGCCGAGCCGCGGTCAATTTTTTTTGGCCGCCGCCACCAATCAGCTTCTGCGCCCTAGCTACCTCCTGGCCTGACGTAGTCTCACTTCCTTGTCAGTTGTCGAACAGCTTTTGTTCAGAGACGTCGAACAACTGAGGAGACGTCGAACAGCTTTTGTTCCGCCAACTTTTGTTCCACCATCTTCAGTCACCAGTTTGTATTTATTCGGCGAATTCTTGCAGCTGATATGCTTTACCGAGCTGCAGCTGATATGACTCATCGCTGAGCAGCCATTTCATGTTTTGCGCTCGCTGGTTGATGATGAAGGGGGGAAAGCCTTATAGGCTTAAATGTCAGTTGTTATTGTTTACCAAGGAGGAAACGTCGAACACCTTTTGTTCCACCAGCAGCCCCTCCGCTTCGGGGGTAAGCTTCCACTTATCGGGCAGCAACAGCCGGCGAAGCGTCCCGACCCACTGCTGGTGCGTCTTGTAGTTGCTCTTGCTCGGAAGATTTCCAGTTTCTTTCCCACTCGCAAGCCGCGCAAAGATATACTGCTCACCCGAAAACAAAACCTGGAGAATCCGATGAAATCAAGATAGTCAGACTCAGAAGATCCTATTCTGTTAGATTTGATGCTTGACTGAAATCGATGCTGGATTTTTTCCCTGCTCCCGCTGAAGACCCGATCGTGGACCGAGTAACATGAGGACGTCGCCTAGTGCACCCGCTTCAACAGGGCGGGGCGCTTGGTAGTCACACTCCCGGTCCCGCACAAGTCAGGTCAAGTCAGGGAGGCTGAGCCACACAACAGGAGCCAAAAATACGGCTTGTGGTTGCGCAACACACTGCATAGTCTTAGAAGTCGAGACTGACACTGGGTGACGAAAGAATCAATAAGTCTAACTATAGCAATCACTGGGCTGCGCCTGCGGCTGTTGGGGCAGGTAGAAACAGACGAAGAGAAGCACCCTAGCACGTAGAGTCTGAGTCGATGAGTGAGCTTTCAAGAAAAATAGTATAAACAAAGCTTATCTGCAAAATACGATTTCGAATCCCACTCCCTCCCGTTCTGGCGGCGTGTCCCGCTGCGGAGGTACTTCTGGGGTAGTCATGTGCGTGTGCGTGTAGTTGATCTGCGCGATGTCTTTCAGTGGTATTTTGTTTTTTTCGCCGCGCAGCGCCAGCGGGATGCTAGAACTACTAGAAGTACCAGGTGGATGGTGCCTACCGCAACATGAGGTCCAGCAAAAACTTGTCGATTTCTGGTGGTGAAAGTCTTCTTGGTGCCGGAAAACTTGGCTCCCGACCTCGCTCTCGGAGTACTCCAAGTAAGCGGCACCGCGCTCCGTAAACCCGAGCCGCAAAAAAACCACCAGAGCAGAAGGCGCGATGTTGTCGCCGGAGGCCGTCGTCGTTGTGGTTGTCGTCCCTCGTTGCCGCGGCTCCCCGCCTCGGCTGGTTGATGTAGTTCTATCGAGAGAATTCACTCTGCGTACGGTATCAATCGAGCCCAGTCGTGAAAAATAATTCATCTAAACATCCATCGCCGTGAGTGCGGTGGCGACGCGGCTCCTGTTGCTAGAGGAAGCAGCTTCGCTTGGGTGGAAATGGAATGAAGACGAGGGCGTCCTCCTCATTCCTACGTTACCGGTCTACTTGCGGAGGAGATTCAGGTCGAGGTCGCTCAACAAGTATTTTTAAACGGATAGGCACAGATAGATTCCGAAGATAGTAATAAAATCTTGCCACTGCCACTGGATAGCGTTTCTTTGAAGGATACTTACTCTTACGCAGCATACAAACATTCCGGGCATATTTTCTTTCAGGGGTTTCGGAGTTCTTGTGGTTCGACAGGTGCTTTGGCTTTGCTCGGTCGCTCCCGCGAAGTGCGCGCAGGAATGCCGACATGTCTAGGCCCCCCACAGCAGCTCCACTCCCTCCTGACTTGACCTGACCGCGCGCCCTCGACTCTTCCCTACTGCCGCCGCGAAAACCCTCTCTGACCATCACGCACACGGCCCCGCGGCAAAGCGCGAGGAGTCGGAGGGCGGCTGCGTTGTTGGTCCCCGGTTGCTGTTCTGGGAAGTGATTGTCCTTGGAGGCCGCCTGACGAGGCTCCCGAGGTCGTGCACCTGCCGGTTCTACAACTTGGATCACCGCGGCAGGGACTTCTTCATCACCTCCAGCCGGCGCTTCGCGATTGTTTTTCTCGTCCTGTGGAGCAGTCGCGACTCCTGTTGCGCTTGCGCGCCTCGATGCGGTTGCTGGGCTCGGAGAGGCCGTTGCGGCCTGGGCCACGCAGGAAACTGTTTGATAAAGTCAGTTCTGATTCGATGCAGCTATGCAGGAAAGAAGAAGCAGCGACGCGAATGTACAAGAACTTTTCCAAGCAAAATAGCCTTCTGCAACTACACATCGATGGATTTAAACGAGCAGTCCGTCGTCCAAGTTGGCTCCCTACTCCTGCGTTTTAGTTATGTCGACGCCACTTTAATATTCCAACTTGAATCTCTATACCGGCGTTTGCAGGCTTTGTGATGGAGAAGCGCGACTCCGCGGGTGAGCGCGGTGGTCTGACGGCCAACATCACTTCCTGCTTGTGAAGATACAACTCATTCGTATCGACTTGAGCCGGGGCATCGACTTGAGCCGGAAGCTCGCCTGCTCGCGGCTGTTCATCTTCCCAAGCTCCTGCCCGGGACGACGAAGCGGGCTCAGCACGACGGAGTTCGTCTCGTAGTTCTGCTCCCGGCGTCTCCCCCCGTATCACCGAGTTCTCGAAACAATTCTCGTCCAAACCTTCGCCGAGCAACTGCAAATCTGCATATTCCACTACTTCCTCTGGAGGATCTTTTTCTGGCCCCAGACCTGGATCTCCGCGGTCCTCTGGGGGAACCTCCTCCTCGTCCTGAAGGTCATCAGTACTGTGGTGGTCATCGACGGTGGAGTGCCGGAGGCGCGCTTCCGGGCCCACCAGACGATGGTGCACGACGCTGGGCTCTTCCTCGCGGCTCTCGGTCTTCACCTCCGATCTGCTTTTGCTAGCACCTCCTTGTAGAGGAGCACTTTCGAGGAAGGCGGCGATCGTCGAATCGCTTACAACTAGTATAGAGCCTGCGGGGGCTACTTGTTTTTACCCATTGGTCATCGTCTTCAACAAGGAAGAGTAAGAACAGCATCAACTTCAACCCACTCTACAACTTTATTTATAATCTCAGAGATTTTACTCTAGCAACTACTCATCGATCTGCAGCACTCTTCACCAGGGTCTGGAGACACAGAGATCAAGGCCGAACGTCAACAGCCAACGAGCGCTTGTACAACTACAATCGAGGGAGACTACGACCGGAACTACACGGCTCGTTCTTACCCAGAAAGATGATGAATGAAAATGAGTGTGTTCCTTTTCTTTTTGTAGCCCAGGCCTCGCTCCTAAATTGCGGTCGACGTCGACGGGGTGGGCGTTGGCATCAAGAAGTAGTAGATCGGGCACTTCTTTTGGCGCCTTCTCGTCTGCTGCTGCTCCACCGCCTTCCGGCTCCTGGGCAGCGTGGTTTTGCTTTTCTCCTGCAGCCCGTTTGGAATAATCTAGAGAAGGAGGTGGAATAATCTGGAGAAGACGTCGATCGTCGGCCGCGGCGGGATAGACCAAGTGCGGCGCAGCTGGCATCCCATCGCCCGATAGCGCCGCACCAGCTCGTTCGAGCCGCCCTCCGTACAGGCTCGGGCTGGTGTTCGCGCTGCCAGTTAAACTCCTCCGTTCCCGCTCGGAAGACGTGGTAAAGGGGTGGAACAAAAAGAGTGAGCGCCCGATGGAACAAATAGAAGAACCCGCATTAATATTCTTGTCACGCGATAGGTCGAGTCCACTGCAGCTACCTCAAAACATCTTTACCATATTTATTAGCCAGACCTCCCGCGTCGGCGAATGTGGAGCGAGCCAAACCCAAAGAGCCACCCATCAGAAAACCTACCGCAACGACCCGCAGCCAGAAGCGAGCAGCACCTTCGGGAGGACGTGCCATCTTGAATCGTGATGTCACTACCTCCTTGTGCTTCAGCTTGTCACGGAGGTGAACATCTCCAGAGAAGACAGCCCTTTCAACATCTCTAGAGAAGACAGCCCGACCCTGGCCGACGCCGACTGGTCAGGTCAGGGTGGACGAGGTAACACAACCCACACGCACACGGTTGGCCCAGCGCCGACAGAAACAAGACTAGTTCTAGTACGTAGAGTGAGCTCACATTTTTTGGTACGACCCTTAAGTGTAGTCGTCGCGACGAGGCCCAAGCGGCCGCCCGTCCTCCCCTTGTACAGGTCAGCTTTCTTGAACTGGTAGTGCGCCGGCTTTCGCTCCCGGCTTTTCTCCATGCGTCGCAGGTGCGCACATTTCGCCGCTTTGCCCCGCACAGTTATGCACGGCCCAATGATGAAGCGAGCATACAACTTTCATCGATAGCTAGAAGTAAGTTGTACAAATCTATAAATCTATCAACTGTTGGCCAGACGGCGCGACCACAGCGACCGCCCCGTGAGCTGTGGGGTTCGCTGGTAAAACTCACCCCAAACGAACCCCGCAGGTCACGAGAACATCAATCAAAGCCGTACAGCGACCTCATCGATCAAAGCTGCCGCACGAAGAGGACAAGCCTCTCGCTCTTGCACAGCTCACGCGCCTTGACCTTCTTTTCCTCTACCTGTTTAGTACAACTTTCGTATATCTATCAGTCCTCGCTAACGCTATCACATAGCTCGCAGTCACTTCACAGCTATGGGCAGCTGCATCAGTCATAACTGGCAGCGACGCTTTATTGTTGTTATACTGAGTTTGACAGTCACTGGCTTCTTGCGCGGGGGTAACAGAGCCGCGGGTCGACGAAGCTCCTGTTGCTGGCACTAGTGAGAGCTTGTTCATCTCGCGGAGCACGTCCTCTTCCGGCCACCGCACGGGCCTGCCGACAAGGAAAGTAGAAGTAGAACTCGTCGACGTCGGGTGCTCGAGGAAGGGCCCACTTGAACGACGCGCGGCTCGCGGACGGGTCCGCGTCCTCGTCCCTCCCGAGCCGCCCGAACGTCCCCGAATTCGAGGATATATCGGACCGAACTGAAGCAGTCTGAGACGCACCAGAATATCAACCCTTCAGCCTTCTATCAGCTAGTATGACCACGATGAATAGTAAGAACCCGTGATTCGAATTCGATATGATTATACTTATGTTTCTTTCGAATTCGATTGCCCGTGAATTACAGAAGTGACCTTCGATAAAAAATTCGGAGTGCCGACGAGGACTTCATCATCTTCATCTCGTCCCGGTGATCCTTACAAGACTCGATTTATTTTTTACTAGGCCGACAAGGAGCTTCTGCTGCAGCTACCTATTTTTACAAAAAGCGTCGACTGAGAAAATCGACGGACGAGCGCCGGCAAGGAAGTGCTTCTACTATCTAACTTCTACTTCTGATTCGGTCTTTGTTTCCCCTTAATAAAGAGGAGGAAAGCCCGGTGTCGACGGCCGCCGGCACGTTGGCGTATCTCGGGGCGGCGACGACGCGCACAGGCGTGCCGTAACGCCAATCTTGCTCCGAGAACAGGTCGATGCGGATTTTTCGCGGACGCACTACCGCAGAACGATCGGCTACTTCTTCTGCAGGTCCGGGGGAGGCAGCTACTTCTCGGTTCTTTCTCTGTCCTATTGCTATTTTGTCTTTCCGTCCACCAGGTGCGAACACGAAGCTCCTCGTCGTCCGTTGGCTTCGCGTGCGCCGCTGCCTCGGCGTGCTCCTCGTGCTGGAAACAACGAGCCGAGCCGCCGGAGGACTGCGACTGTGACTGTCACTGTGCGGCCCCCGCGCGGAGTTGTGCCACGAGCTGGTGGCGAGCTTATCATGGGGCGCGTCGTGCTCGCGTGGGGCCTTTTTTTCATCTCGAGCAGGAAGATCTGCATCGTACAGCTGGATGCGAGCAGTGGCGAGATGACCCCGCTGCCGGGCCACATGCAGCGCCGCGCTCGTCGTCGCGCTCTTGTTCGCCTCCTCCGCGGCGCGCATCTTTTTATAGTAGACAACGAAGTAAGAGTAAGTAGCACAAGTTGGTGAGGGGAGAAGAACGGATCGATAAATTGAAATACAACCTCAGTGGCAGAAGATGGGCGAAATGCTCACACTAGAAACCACCAGACGTAGAAGATGTAGAAACCTGTATAACGAGGAACGGCGGTGCCCATGGTTGCCGAAACACTTTCGTGCAGAATGTAGTAGGAGCAAGTGACTCCTGCTACTCACCAAAATAAATATATATAATATCGAAGCAGAAAAGTTGTACGTCGAATGGTCGCTCGTGCACTCACTCAATTCGAAGAAATTCCACCTGGAGTGGTGGATTATCAATTTAGGATACAAAAATAGCCGCTGCTGCGGCGCACGCGCATGGATCGTCCGAAAAAAAAAAATAAGAATGATAATGATTGAACAGACGAGCAGTCTGGCGGTCCAGTGGCGTGGAAGAAGTTATCTCTCGGCTGGTGGTCATTCATTCCATCCTGAAGTCGCATCGATCGTCTGTGGTTGATTCATCGATCTCGATCGGTTCATCAAGCCGCAGCAGCCCCGCCCATCGACGCCACTTGTTGCGACCACATTCTCTGCGTGGCGGTGTAGTCTGGCGCGGAGAGATTGTAGGGTCCGTAGTCGAAAAAGGCGGAGGTGTGGCCGTCGGTCTTCTCGAATTTAACCCCCACCAGATACGACATGTCCGCCGTGGCGGCCATTATGCCGGGACCACGGCTACCACTCAAGAAGTAGGCGTAGGGATCACCCCCAATGTATGAGTGTGAGTGATTTTTTTAACGACGTTACAAGATACCGAATAGCCGCTACAACTCATAGCGATAGCGGCGCGCCATCCATCCTGCGCGGAGGCCTATACGGGCGCGGGCGTGGCTTGATGTCTATTTTATGGCAGAATCTCCAAAAGTCCAAAAATGGCTATCAGTGACGGAGGGCATGGAGGGGCTGCAGGGACGATTGCCAAAGTCTTCTAGGCACCGCAGCCACAGCCAGCAATAGCATTTTTTTTCGTACTGCGAAAAAGAAGCACCCAAAACTAGGGCCGCCTAAAGCTGCTAGAGGGCCGACGATTGCCTTTAAATCATGAACCCATGATCAACAGAGGGGCGGATCATCAAGTCAGCGGCCCACTGCTACAACTTCTGGTGCTCCCCATCGTCTCACCGAGGAGCTGCCCATCGGGGACCACCGTGGGGGGCAGAAGCAAGTGGTTCCGGTTCGTTCCTTAGCCCCTAGCGGTAGCTGTGGTCTCGCTGGGACATAGTGAGCACCAGTTTTCCGACGGCTTCTTCGTTTTCTCCCAGTTCGAGCACGTCCGGGAAGGGGAAGAACATCTGCCGCCAGTGGGTCGCTTGGTTCCACGGACTGGTGCTCAGCTCGACGCCCCCCAGCCCGCAGTCGAACCACACCACAACGCCATGGATCATACATGGCAGCGCCGGACGAGCTTTGTCGCAGCCCTTGTCATCTTCATCATCTTGTTCATCTTGTTCCCCAATAATTGCGATTTTTCGGGAAGAAGCCGTTGCTTTCGCTTTGGCTTTGCTCTGGTCGGCGGGGGATGCTACTTTGGCGAGCATGTCCTCGCCTTGGAGCTGCGCCCCACCTCTTGTGCACGGGGACGAAGTAGGCGCACCGATCGGACCACTGCTGGGGTCCAGGAGAGGCTCTACTGCACCAGAATGATTACCCAGATCATGATCCAGATGGTGGGCGAGATCTTCGGGGTAGATAATGTCGTACTCGGCTTCGATGTCGATGTCGCTGTCATCTTCCATCTTCGATCGGATCTTCTCGCTATCCTCGTCCACCTCCGGCACCCGGAAGCGAAAGTGTACCTCGATCTTCTCCAGGTCCTCGTGCGTGGCCGACCCCCAGTCGAAGTGCTTCTCCCATATGTTTAAGTCGTGCATCGGTGCCCGCGAATTCCCCGGGAGGTGGAGGTGGTCCTCGACGTTCTTCGGTTGACCAATATTAGAGCGCAACACGACGCCTTCGGGGCGGAAAATGTCGCACACCGGCGTGCGCATCACCTCGGCGAGGTGCAGTCGCTCGACGCAGGAGAGATCCAGTCCGTAGGGAAAAGCAAAAGTATTTCCGCTAGGTTCAGACCACCATTCCGTTTCCGCGCAGAGCGTCGCGTAGAGGCTCGCGTCCGCGTACGGCGCCACGCAGATGCGGCTTGTACAAGGGAGCGTCGCGCCGTGGAGGGGGAGCAGGAAGCGGTCGCGCGCCGTGAGAAAACACTCGAACATGCGCTCGTTGACCAAACAAGTCCCGATGCACTCCGAAACGAGGCTGTGTTACAGCCATCAAAACAATGCATCTACTTTTAAAACATCTGTTAAAAATAACTGGGCGCCCCGAGCAACCCGATGTGTTCTGGGAAGATCCATGCCGCTAGTCATTGCCAGGAGGCGCTCGCGTGTCG
>RXOD01006459.1:0-10284 GCA_005223375.1 Amoebophrya sp. AT5.2
GTGCTGGACTGCCTGCACTTGGGCAGCAGCTTCTCGATCCGCAGCCTGGGGCGACTCGGGTCCGCCATGAGCGTGTACGGCATGAGCCGGTTCGGCTCGGCGCTCTCCATGCTCGACTGCGTGAACCTGGGCTCGTCGCTCTCCATCCGCTCGCTCGTCCGCCTGGGCAGCAGCCTGTCGACGTTCGGCATCGCGCGGCTGGGGTCGGCGCTTTCCGTGCTGGACTTCATCACCTTCGGCAGCTCGTTGTCTCTGCGCAACTTCATGCGGCTCGGCAGCAGCTGTTCCGTGTTCGGGATGAGCCGCATCGGCAGTTCCATGTCCCTTCTCGACTTTGCGCACTTCGGCAGCGGCATCTCGTGCCGGAACTTCGCCCGACTCGGCTCGTCGCTCTCTGTGTTCGGCATCGTGAAGGCCGGCTCTTGCCTCTCCCTGCTCGACATCCTGCAGATCGGCTCCGCGCTCTCTATTCGGAACTTCGTGCGGCTCGGCAGCTCGCTGTCCCTCTTCGGCATCAACCAGATCGGGTCGCAGCTCTCCGTGCTCGATTTCGTGAACATCGGCAGCGCCTTCTCGTGCCGCACCTACTCGCGCATGGGCAGCTCGCTCTCCGTGTACGGCCTGCTGCAGTTCGGCAGCTCCATGTCGGTTCTCGATTACGTGTCGCTGTCCTCCTCGCTCTCCATCCGGAACGTGGCGAGGCTCGGGTCGTCCGCCTCGGTCTACGGCATGCTCCGGATCGGGAGCCAGATGTCGCTGCTGGACTTCTGCCACATCGGGAGCTCGCTGTCGGCGCGCATGTTCGCCCGCCTCGGGAGCTCTCTGTCCATCTACGGCTGCGCCAGACTCGGGTCGCGGATCTCCATTCTGGACTTCATCACCTTCGGGAGCTCCGTGTCCGTTCGCAGCTTTGCGCGGCTCGGCAGCTCGCTCTCGGTGTACGGCATCACGCACCTCGGCAGCTGCCTGTCGGTGATCGACTACCTGTCCTTGTCGTCCAGCTACAGCGTGCGGAGCTACGCGCGGTTCGGCAGCTCCCTGTCCGTGTACGGGTGCGCGAAACTGGCCTCCTACATGTCGATCCTGGACATCGTACACATCGGGTCCGGCCTGTCGGCCCGCGGCTACGCTCGGCTCGGCTCCAGTCTCTCCGTGTTCGGGATGGCGCGGTTCGCGAGCTCGCTGTCAGTGCTCGATATGTTCCAGATCGGCAGCAGTTTTTCCCTGCGCGGCTTCGCCCGGCTCGGCAGCACGCTCTCCATCTACGGAACGTCGCGACTGGGGTCCTCGCTCTCCGTCCTGGACTTCGTCTCGCTGGGAAGCGGGATCTCGCTGCGGAACTTCGCGCGACTCGGATCAAGCCTTTCCGTGTTCGGCACGACCAAGATCGGGAGCGCCCTCTCGATACTAGACATGATCTCGCTCGGCTCCACGATTTCCGTGCGCAGCTTCGGCCGGCTCGGTTCCTCGCTGTCGGTGTTCGGCATCGGTCGGTTCGGTTCCATGTGCAGCATCCTCGACCTGCTCCACGTCGGCAGCACGACGTCGCTTCGCACGTTCGCGAGACTCGGCAGCGCGTGCAGTGTGTACGCGATGGCGCGGTTGGGCACCAGCCTGTCAGTGCTGGATTTCGTGCATGTTGGGAGTATGATGAGCGTGCGGAGTTTCACCCGGTTCGGCTCTGCGCTGTCCGTCTACGGCCTGGCGAAGATGGGCAGCACGATGAGCGTGCTCGATTTCGCGATCATCGGGTCGAGCATGTCCACGCGAAGCTTCTGCCGCCTGGGATCCACGCTCTCCGTGTTCGGGTTTGCGCGCGTCGGGTCCAGCCTCAGCCTGCTGGACATGCTGTCGCTTGGGTCGGCGTTCAGCTTTCGCTCCTTCGTCCGCCTCAGCAGCAGCTGTTCTGTCTACGGGTTTGCGAACATCGGCTCGGCGTTTTCTGTCCTGGACTTCATCACGTTCGGAAGCGCGTTGTCGCTCCGCAGCGTCGTCCGCTTCGGCTCGTCCACCAGCGCGTACGGAATCTCGCGATTGGGCTCGTCGATGTCGGTGCTGGACGTGCTGCACCTGGGCTCGAGCCTGTCCTGCCGCAGCTTCTCGCGCTTCGGGAGCAGCCTGTCCGTGTACGGCCTGGTGCGGTTCGGGAGCCAGATGTCGATCCTCGACTGGCTGCAGATGGGCTCCTCCGTCAGCGTCCGCGGCTACATGAGACTGGGGTCCTCCATCTCCGTGTACGGCACGACGCGAATCTCGTCCTCCGTTAGCTTGCTCGACTTCCTGCAGCTGTCGTCGTCACTCTCGCTGCGCGCCTTCTGCCGCATCGGCAGTTCGATGTCCGTGTTCGGCATGAGCCGGCTGGGCTCGAGCCTTTCCGTGCTCGACTTCATGCACATTTCCAGCTCGATGTCCCTCCGCAGCTTCAGCCGCCTCGGGTCGTCGCTCTCCGCCTACGGCTTCACCAATCTCGGCTCGAACCTGTCCTTGCTCGACTTCGCCAGCCTCGGCAGCGCCGTCTCGCTGCGCACCGTGAGCCGCCTCGGCTCCTCGCTTTCGGTCTTCGGCATGTGCCGGCTCGGGTCCGCGCTCTCCATGCTGGACAACATCGGGATCGGCAGCTCGATCTCGGTCCGGAACTTCGGGCGGCTGGGAAGCTCGCTCTCCGTGTTCGGCGTGGTCCACATGAGCTCGTGCCTCAGCATGTTCGACTTCGCGATCGTCGGCTCCGCGTTCAGCGTGCGGCAGCTGGCAAGGCTCGGGAGTTCGCTCTCCGTGTACGGGATTTCAAGACTGGGGTCGGCGCTCTCCGTGCTGGATTTCGTATCGGTGACCAGCTCGGTCTCGGTCCGCAGCTTCAGCCGGCTCGGAAGTTCCATCAGCGTGTACGGGCTGGTCCGCGCCTCCAGCCAGATGAGCATGCTCGATTTCGTGAACCTCTCGAGCAGTCTGTCGGTGCGAAACTGCGCGCGGCTGGGCAGCTCGCTGTCCGTCTACGGCATGGTTCGCGTCGGCAGCAGCATGAGCGTGCTGGACGTCTCGCACATCGGCAGCTCCATGTCCGTGCGGACGTACGCGCGGCTGGGGTCCGCGCTCTCGCTGTACGGGTGCAGCCGCTTCGGCAGCTCCTTCTCGATCCTCGACGCGGTGTCCCTTTCCAGCACGATCAGCCTGCGGAGCTTCGCGCGGTTCGGCTCGTCGCTCTCTGTGTACGGCGCGACCTTGATGAGCAGCTACCTCTCCGCGCTGGACTTCTTCCACATCGGGAGCTGTCTGTCCGTGCGGAACTTCACGCGCCTCGGCTCGGCGCTCTCCATGTTCGGGATCTGCAAGCTCGGGAGCAGTATCTCGATCCTGGACTCGGTGCAGGTGGGCAGCGGCGTGTCGCTGCGGATGGTGTCCAGATTCGGGTCGGCCTGTTCCATCTACGGCATGGTGCGGCTGGGCTCACAGATGTCCGTGCTCGATTCCGCCATGTTTGGCAGCAACATCTCGGTCCGCTACTTCACGCGCCTCGGCTCGTCGCTGTCTCTCTACGGCATGGCGCGCATGGGCTCGTGCCTGTCGCTCCTGGACGCGATCAGCGTCGGCTCCACGCTGTCCGTGCGCAAGTTCGCGCGCCTCGGCTCCAGCGTGTCCGTCTTCGGCATGGTGCGGCTCGCCTCCAACCTCTCCATCCTGGACTGCGCGCACATCGGGAGCAGCCTCTCCGTGCGGTCCGTGCTGCGCTTCGGCTCGGCGCAGAGCGTGTTCGGACTGGCTCGGCTCGGGTCCGCCATGTCCGCGCTGGACTACATCTGCCTGGCGAGCGCGCTGTCGATCCGGTCGTTTGCGCGCATCTCCAGCAGCGTCTCCGTGTTCGGCATTGCGCGGCTGGGGTCGTCGCTGTCCCTGCTCGAGTCGTGCATCATGTGCAGCTCGCTGTCCCTGCGCTCCTTCGCCCGCATGGGCCGGTCGGACAGGAGGACCGGCACCTCCATCTACGGCATCACGCACCTGGGCAGCTCGCTGTCCACGCTGGGGCTCCTGCACCTCGGTTCCAGCCTCTCCTGCCGCTCGCTGGCACGGCTGGGGTCTGCGCTGTCGGTGTACGGCTACACGCGACTCGGGTCGAGCGTATCGCTGCTGGACGCGGCCCACATGGGAAGCATGCTGTCGATGCGGAACTACGCGCGGCTGGGAAGCTCGCTCTCCATCTACGGCATGAGCCGCATGGGCAGCTCCTTGTCGGTGCTGGACATGCTCGCGATGGGCAGCGCCGTGTCGATCCGCAGCTGCGCAAGACTCGGCTCGTCCATGTCCGTGTTCGGCACCGTGAGACTCGGCTCGGCGCTCTCCATCCTGGACACGCTGCACCTCGGCTCCGCGATGTCGTTCCGCAACTACATGCGACTGGGGTCCTCGCTGTCCGTCTTCGGCATTGTGCGGTTCGCCTCGAGCGTCTCGGTCCTGGACATCTTCGAGCTCGGCAGCTCGCTCTCCCTGCGCGGCCTGGTGCGCATCGGCTCCTCCGCCTCCGTGTTCGGGCTGACGCGGCTGGGGTCGTCGTTCAGTTGCTTGGACTTCTGCTCGATGGGGTCGAGTCTGAGTTGCCGCTCGTTCGCGCGCTTCGGCTCCAGCCTGTCCATCTTCGGGGTGACGAAGCTGGGCAGCAACCTGAGCGTTTTGGACACGAGTCTGCTCGGGTCGGCGCTGAGTCTGCGCATGTGCTCGCGACTGGGGAGCTCCTCTTCCGTGTACGGCTTCGTGCGGATCGGCTCGACACTGTCGCAGCTCGACGCGGTGCACCTGGGCTCGGCGCTGTCCATCCGCAGCTTTTCGCGGCTCGGAAGTTCGTTGTCCGCGTTCGGGCTGGCGCGCATCGGCAGCAACCTTTCCGTGCTCGACTTCGTCTCCGCGGGCAGCATGTTCTCGTGCCGGACGTGGTCGCGCCTCGGCTCGGCGCTCTCCATCTATGGCGTGTCGCGCATCGGCTCGGCGCTCTCCGCGCTGGACTTCCTCACGCTGGGGAGCTCGGTGTCGATCCGCAGCATGGCGCGGCTCGGCTCTTCCTGCAGCGTGTTCGGCATGTCGCGTTTGGGCAGCTCGATGTCCGTTCTGGACTTCCTGCTTCTCGGGAGCGCGGTCTCCGTGCGGAACCTGTCCCGGCTCGGGTCCGCGGTGTCGATCTACGGGATGGTGCACTTCGGCAGCTCTATGTCGCTGCTGGACTTCGCGCAGTACGGCAGTGCGCTCTCGCTGCGGTCGTTCGCGCGGTTCGGCAGCTCCGCCTCCTGCTACGGCATGACGCGCATGGGAAGCTCGCTCTCCGTGCTGGACACGCTGGCGTTGGGAAGCTCGCTGTCGCTGCGCAGCTACTCGAGGCTTGGTAGCTCCCTCAGCATCTTCGGCTGCGTGAACATCGGATCCGCGGTTTCCCTCCTGGACTTCCTCACCATCGGCAGCTCGACGTCCATCCGCGCGCTGTCCCGGCTCGGCTCGAGTCTTTCGGTCTTCGGCTGCGGCCTGCTCGGCAGCTCGCTGTCGATCGTCGACTTCGTGCACCTCGGCTCCGCGATCTCCCTGCGCAGCTTCGGCCGGCTGGGCAGCTCCCTTTCCGTGTTCGGGATCGGCAAGTGCGGTAGCAGCATGTCCGTTCTCGACTTCACGGTGTTCGGCAGCGGTTTGTCGGTGCGTGCGTTCGCGCGCGTCGGCTCCGCGCAGTCCGTGTACGGGTTCGCGCGTCTCGGATCGGCGATGTCCGTCCTGGATAGCACGCTGCTCGGCAGCTCCTTATCCGTGCGCGCGTGGGCGCGCCTCGGGTCAAGCCTCTCCGTGTACGGCTTCGGGCGGTTTGGATCAGCGTTCAGCATGCTCGACGAGATGCAGATCGGCAGTGCCTGCTCGCTCCGAAACTTCGCGCGGTTCGGTAGCTCGCTGAGCGTGTTCGGCCTGTCCCGCATCGGCAGCTCGCTCTCGATCCTGGACTTCGTCACGATCGGGTCGTCGGTCTCCATCCGGAACTTCGGGCGGTTCGGCTCGACGCTGTCCGTCTTCGGCATGACGCTGCTGTCCAGTTCGCTTTCCGTGCTGGACTGCATGCACCTGGGCAGCGCGATGTCCGTGCGCGGGTTCGCGAGACTCGGCAGCAGCTGTTCCGTGTTCGGGATCATCAACTTCGGCAGCTCGATGTCTCTCCTCGACTTCGTCCAGCTGGGCTCCACGATCTCGTGCCGCTCGTTCTGCCGCATCGGCTCGCGGCTCTCCGTTTACGGCGTGACGAAGATCGGCGGGTCGATCTCTGTGCTGGATATGGTGCAACTGGGAAGTTCCTGCTCCGTGCGGTCGATGGCGAGGTTGGGTTCCGCGATCAGCCTCTACGGCGTGGCCACTCTCGGCAGCTCCCTCTCCATCCTTGCCGGGCTCGAGATCGGCTCCGCGATTTCGCTGCGCACCTTCGCCCGCCTCGGATCCGCGCTGTCCTTGTACGGCTACACGCGCTTGGGATCGGCGCTCTCCGTCGTGGACTACTTCCACCTCGGCAGCATGATGTCGGTCCGCACCTTCGTGCGCCTGGGGAGCTCCTGTTCGATCTACGGCATCGCGCGGGCGGGCAGCTGCCTGTCCGTCCTCGACTTTTCGAACATGGCGTCGTCCTGCAGCGTGCGGTACTTCTCGCGGCTGGGTTCCTCGCTCTCCATGTTCGGGCTGCTGCGGCTCGGTTCCCAGATGTCCGTGCTCGACTACATCAGTTTCGGGAGCTCCATGTCCGTCCGGTACTACCACCGCCTCGGCTCCTCCCTCTCGGTGTTCGGCATCGGGCGGATCGGCTCGTGCATGTCCATCCTCGACTCCACGCACATCGGCTCCGCGCTGTCGCTGCGGTACTACGCGCGGTTCGGCTCCACCCTCTCCGTGTACGGACTGTCGCGGTTCGGAACCAACCTCTCCGTGCTCGACTTCGCGCAGATCGGCAGCAGCTTCTCCCTGCGGAGCTGCCACCGGCTCTCGAGCACGCTCTCCGTGTACGGCATGGCGAAGGTCGGCAGTGCGCTCTCCATCCTGGACATGTTCTCGATCGGCAGCGCGCTCTCCTGCCGCAGCTACTGCCGCATGGGCTCCACGGTCACGGTGTACGGCGTCAGCCGGCTCGGGTCGTCGCTCTCCGTCTGCGACGTCACCTCGCTGGGCTCGAGCCTCAGCTTCCGCAGCTTCATGCGGCTCGGGTCGCTGTCCTCCGTCTTCGGCATGTCGCACTTCGGCACCAGCCTGTCCATCCTGGACTTCCTCTCCCTCGGGAGCGCGCTTTCGGCGAGGTCGATCGCCCGGCTCGGCAGTTCGGTTTCCGTGTTCGGCTTCTCGCTGCTCGGCAGCTCGATGTCGATCCTGGACGTGGTGCAGCTGGGCAGCGCGCTGAGCGTGCGGTCGCTGGCGCGGATGGGGTCCGCGATGAGCATGTACGGGTATGTGCAGCTCGGTAGCTGCTTCTCCGTCACGGACTTCCTCACGCTCGGCTCCGCCATGTCCGTGCGGTCGATCGGGCGGCTGGGCTCCTCGCTCTCGGCGTTCGGGATCGCGCGCATGGGCTCCGCCATGTCGGTGCTTGACTGCCTCATGCTCGCCTCCACGTTCAGCGTGCGCAGCTTCGCGCGCCTCGGCAGCACGCTGTCCGTGTACGGGCTGTCCTACGTCGGCAGCTCCATGTCGATGCTGGACTTCGCGATCCTGGGCTCGTCGCTCTCCCTGCGGAGTCTGTCGCGGTTCGGGTCCAGTCTCTCGGTGTACGGGTTCACCGCTCTCGGTTCCACCATGTCGATCCTGGACGCGGTGAGCCTCGGTAGCGGGCTCTCGGTGCGGTCGTTCGCGCGGCTCGGGTCCGCGCTCTCGCTGTTCGGCGTCGCGACCATGGGAAGCTCGCTCTCCGTGCTCGACATCGCGTATCTGGGGAGCAGCTGCAGCTTCCGCTCCTACTCGCGTTTCGGCAGCAGCCTGTCGGTGTTCGGCTTCGTCGCGCTCGGCAGCACGTTGTCGCTGCTGGACTGCAGCTCGCTGGGGTCCACGCTGTCCATCCGCAGCTTCAGCCGCATGGGCAGCAGCCTCTCCGTGTTCGGCTGCAGCTACCTCTTCAGCGGAACGTCGCTGCTCGACTACTTCAACCTGGGAAGCGCGTTCTCGTTCCGCTCGATGGCCCGGCTCGGCAGTGCCCTCAGCGTTTTCGGCGTCGCGCGGCTGGGATCGGCCGTTTCCATCCTCGACGCGGTCAGCCTCGGGAGCAGTCTGTCGGTCCGGAGCTTCGCGCGGTTCGGGAGCTCGGTGTCGACCTTCGGCCTCGCGCGCGTCGGCAGCGGCTTGTCCATTCTGGATATGCTCAGCCTGGGCTCGTCGTTCTCGATCCGGTCGATGACCAGACTCGGCAGCTCGTTCTCTCTGTACGGGCTGTCGCGCCTCGGCTCGCAAATGTCCGTGCTCGACGCAGTGTGCTGCGGCTCCGCGCTGTCGGTCCGCAGCTACGGCCGCCTGGGCTCGGCGCTGTCTTTGTACGGCTGCTCGCGGATGGGAAGCTCGCTGTCGGTTCTCGACCATCTGGTGATGGCGTCGACGCTCTCGCTGCGCAGCTTCATGCGCTTCGGGAGCGCGTGCTCCATCTATGGCATGTCGCGGTGCGGCTCGGTGCTCTCCCTCCTGGACTACGCCACCTGCGGCTCCGCGATCAGCCTGCGCTACATGCTGCGGCTGGGCTCCAGCTTGAGCGTGTTCGGCATGGGCAAGTTGGGGAGCCAGCTCTCGATCCTGGACTTCGGCAGCCTGTGCTCGAACGTCTCGCTGCGCAGCTTCTGCCGGCTGGGGTCGTCGCTGAGCGTTTTCGGCGTGCTCAACCTCGGCTCGAGCATGTCGCTGCTCGACTTCAGCAGCCACGGGTCGTCGCTGTCGCTGCGCTCGTATGCGCGGCTCGGGTCGGGTGTCTCCGTGTACGGCTTTGGGAAGCTGGGCCGCTCGGTATCGGTGCTGGACTGTCTCGCCCTGGGCAGCGGGCTTTCGTGCCGCTCCTTCGCGCGGATCGGCAGCGCCGTGTCCGTCTTCGGCACGTCGAGACTGGGCTCCGCAATCAGCGTTCTGGACCAGATCCTGATCGGCAGTTCGCTCTCGCTGCGGACGTACGCGCGGCTCGGCAGCTCCTTCAGCGTGTTCGGCATCGCGCACCTCGGCTCCTCGCTATCCGTGCTCGACGCCGTCCAGTTCGGCAGCGTGATCTCGCTGCGGTCCTTCTCCCGGCTGGGCAGCGGGCTGTCGGTCTTCGGGCTGTCGCGCATGGGCTCGGCCATGTCGATTCTGGACGCCACCAGTTGTGGCTCGAATTTGTCGCTCCGGATGTTCAGCCGCTTTGGCAGCTCGCTGTCGCTGTACGGGCAGATCCGCATGGGCAGTTCGCTCTCGCTGCTGGACATGCTCGCAATCGGCTCCACCTGTTCCGCACGCAGCTTCGCGCGGTTCGGCTCCTCCACCTCCATGTTCGGCATGGGCCGGTTGGGGTCGGCGCTCTCCATCCTCGACGCGACGTTCCTCGGGTCCGGCGTCTCCATCCGCAGCTTCGCGCGGCTGGGCAGCGCGCTGTCCGTGTTCGGCGTGACGCGGCTGGGGTCCGCGCTCTCCGTGCTCGACCTCCTGCAGCTCGGGTCCGCGGTGTCGATCCGGTCGGCGCACCGCCTGGGCTCCAGCTACAGCGTGTACGGGCTCAGCCGCTTCGGGTCGTCGCTCTCCGTGCTCGACTCGGTGATGCTGGGCAGCAGCTTCAGCGTGCGCAAGTTCTGCCGGCTGGGCAGCTCTATCTCCGTGTACGGCGTGACGCACCTCGGCTCGCGGCTCTCGCTGCTCGACTTCTGCCACCTGGGCTCGACCATGTCCGTCCGCCACTCCTTCCGCCTCGGCAGCACGCTGTCGGTGTTCGGGATGTGCCGTTTGTGCAGCCAGATGTCCACGATCGACGTCCTCACGCTGGGATCCTCTCTCTCCCTGCGGAACTTCAGCCGCGTCGCGAGCTCCATGTCGGTCTTCCGCACCACGAAGGTCGGTTGGGCCATCTCCACGCTGGACCGCCTGCACATCGGCAGTTCTCTGTCGGTGCGCAGCTTCTCGCGGCTGAGCAGCTCGTTGTCCGTCTTCGGCATCAGCCGGCTCGGGAGCGTGGCGTCCATCCTCGACCAGGTGCAGATCGGCTCGTCGCTCTCCTTCCGCAGCTACACGCGGCTCGGGTCCTCCGTGTCCGTGTTCGGCATTTCGCGGTTGGGCTCCGCGATGTCGGTGCTCGAC
>RXOD01006460.1:0-10278 GCA_005223375.1 Amoebophrya sp. AT5.2
GTTCCCGGCGACAGTGAGCTCAAAAACTAATTTGATTTCTTATTCTCTGCGCTACACGAGTTGCAAAGAACTTGCTCACAAGTTCTTTGTCGCCAATTGCTCGAAAAGGTAGTCTTCCTACAGTCGGGAGTGCCCTGGAGGGGGGCCAGCGACGGGGCTCCACCACCATCAAGTTCTTGTAGTAACTGGAGCTGCAGGGCGGCGGAACCATTTTCGTCTTCATCGGCGAAGGAGAAGGTCAACGTGGTCGACGTGCTGTCCGTGTGCGTGTCATTCAGCTTAGCTGCAGCTCCCCATTTCAAAAAACCTTCACCATCTCCACCTCCTCCAGAGGTCTCCCACGTCAAATCGGGCGTCCCAGTGCCCAGAACGGCCGCAACCGCAACTGCAGGACGTATTGCCTGGAGCAGCGGGACAGCACATGCGTACGACCTCAGCATCGCGGCAAACAGGAAACGCCAGTCGCAGCACTCTTCAACAAGAATGAGTATAAACTTTTACCGGGCAGCACAAACAGCTTCCTTGTTGAAAGAGGAAGCGAAGTCGTGATAGTGTCCTCGGTGGGCCGAAATGAAAACTACGTGTTGCAAAGAACACAACAAAATAAATCGGGGGCACACAAAGACAAAAAGATAATTTGTTTTATAGTTTTTGATACTCTACGTTTACAAGAAGGCAGTCAGTGGCAGATAATCTGTCGGAGGCTCGTCTTGTTGTACTTACTGCAGCTGCCCCCGTAGTTGTTCTTGGGTATCGATGTCGTTTTCGATAGGAGGATGGAGGAGCGGACTCGGAGCAGAGGTGGAACAAGTGAGTTTAAAAAACAAACCGAGAGAGGATGCGTGCTCGTGGCACCGACCAGGCGATGACAGAAAGCAGCTCTCAAGGAAAAGCCAGCTCCTTGCCCTTGGTTGTCCTCCAGCCTGCATAAAGACCGACTGTACAACAAGTTCTAAAACTGCAGCACCGACTGGTCCGCGGCAACTTCGCTGCGAGACTACTTCACGCTGAGCCTGAAGACCGAAAGCAATGATAGCAATGGCCGCACCAGCACCTCGGAGGGTTTCGACCAGTAGCGTACGGGTACACACACCTCGTCTTCACCTCCTCTGATCGTGCGTGTGATTGCAGGGCCCTGTCGCTCCTTAAGCAGTCCAGGAGGGGGGGAGTTCCGAATTTACTGCGGACACCTTGCTTCTCATTGTCATTCGCAGAGCTTTCTTCTCCGTCGCGGCAGTGGGCACCGAGAGGAAGCGTCCACATGGCATCGACTCGAGTGCAACAAAAATAAACTGAGTCACTTTCACTTACACTTTATGTATATGCTTTTGCCTATAAATATATTTCGCATTCGCACATCAGTTCAGCACCCATTGCCATTACTGGGCAGCAGCTAGTGGCTATGCACTTAGAATGTTACTCGTACTTTCTATCTTAAACTTAGACGCCAGCATATCGAAGGAAGGGGTCTTTTCTCTTATGTCATTGTCAATCGGTGCATTTACAAAAATTCATCAACGGTGCAAAAAGAACATCATGAAGAAAGATGAACTCGCTGATATCATTGATTTTGATATGGCCCCACCCCCAGCTTGCATCCGCCCTGTTTACGCCCCGCCCATGGCCGCCATTTGCTGTGTGTTCGTTGGCGCCGCGTTCGTCTCTGTGCTGGTGTCTTCTTTGAATTTATTAGTGCCGAAGCCGATTCGAACTGCCAGCCGATTCAGCAGCCCCAAATTTTGCCAATCTAATTCCTCTACTTGTTTTTCCGTTTCGGGGGACTCGAGTTGAGTAGAGCTCGGGTTGTATTCGATCGAGGGCTCTACGTACAGTTTGGATTCCGCGGCGAGCATTTTTTGGAAGTCGTGGCCCACGATGTAATCGATTTTCTTCCGGTCCTCGGTCAACCGCGAGAGAAGCAAAATCATCAGCGCGGTCTTCGGAACCGAGGGCGCCCGCCCCTGCTTCTTCTCTGCGCTCTTCTTGGAAGTGTGTTCTCCGGGTCCCTCGTCTTCTCCTGGTGCCAATGGCAGCGCTACCTCTACTTCTCCGCTTGTGCCCGGCGCGGGGGGCACCGCTGCGACCTCCACCTCGGAAGGCGGTCCTGCGCTTTTTTTCACCGGCGGAGGAGTATCAGATTCAGAACTGCTCTCTGCCTCATCGCCGCCGTATGGAGGGAAGTCGGGGACCAGTTGCTAATGAGCCGACTGCCAGAATCGGCGCAGCAGTTGTACTAGCTGCAGCTCGGCGGCCAATCTACTTTTGTGGTAGACACGTTCCTAAACTAGCTCTACAGGTACAGCTGCCTGGTGCTGGTACTAGACACTCAGACCGGAGGCGGAGCCGGACGATTTCAGCAACATTCACAATGACAGCCACAGCATGGATGAGTAACCTAATATCGACTCGGAACCTAATCCTAAGTAATATCGACTCGGCCTACGCCTACTACTTGTTGCCTGCGCCTCCACCTTCGCTTCTTCTTGTAGGAGCTGTGGTCCCCGAAAATCGCCAAATTTTCGGCCTCGCTTAAAGAGCTGAACGCCGTGAAGTCTTCTACTTGCCCTTCCTTCACCATCTCTTTCATCTTGGCTTTTGTCACTGTCGCCAGATTCTTGAAGCCCTCTGCCAGCTTCGCGAGCCCCATCGGTTTCTCGTACATGTCCTCGTACTGCTTCTTTCTCTCTTTTTCGCTCATGTCCTTCATCTTCTTGTCTTTGTCAATGATTTCCGTTCGGATAAAGGCCTGCAGCCGTTCGATGAACGCCACTCCGTCGCGGCTCTGGTCCGCCCGGGTCGCAGGGCGGCGCCTCTTCTGGACACCCTCGCCTTTTACCTTGCTCGTGACCTCCACTTCGTACTTCCGCAGCAGGAGGCTCTCCAGTCTCCTCACAATGTTGCGCTCGTCTCCGGCGGGCGTCTGTCCCTTGTTCGAGAACACCACTTTCGCTTTCTTGTTCGGTTTCATCGCTAGGGCTAGCTGCAGCATGGACGGCACTTTCGTCTTCCCCAGAATCCTTCGGCCGAGGCGCTTCATAAGTCCGCCTTCGTTTGCAGCGGGCTCGGGGGTCGTGGAAACTACGCTCCTGGAGGTTGTGGGCGGAGATCCTGACGTTTTCCCTGTAACTCGCCTCCTAGGTGCGCCTCCGCTATCGCTTGCGGGCTCGGTCGTGGGCATGGTCTGAGACTCTGGCACAGCCGACGGCACGCCGTCCATACCAGGTTGCTCAACTACTTCAGGTCGTTGAGCTCGAGGACCTTGATCTTGTTCCTGCTCCGTCACCTTCCCGATTTTATTGACATTGTCCGCGCTCGTTCCGATCTCGCGCGCAAGGTATTTCCAGAGCTCCGCGCCAAACGCGGCTTGCTGGCTCGCAGTCGCGGTGTGCCCAACCGGATCCTTGTAGAAGGCGTCTTTTCCCGGCAGGTGAAATCGCATCAGCAGCTGGAAGAGCGGGTCGCCCTCCTCCATTTCCTGATACTGATCTCCGTACACGAACGCCCGAAAGGTCATCTCTGATTGCAGCTCCCGAGGAAGCGGCTCGCTGTTGCTGTTGCTGGTCGTTCTCGTTGCGCCGCTGGGCTCCACTTCTAATTGCCCCCCTCCCAAACCCAATTTAGCCACGCACTCATCCTTCGTCGTCCACATCAAGTCTCTGTGCGCATTCGTGCGCGGGCCCCGCCCGAAAAACTGTGCCAGCTCCTTTGCGCTTTCCGGCGGGCTCAGGACGTGCAGCTCACGAAGGTTCTTGAAGTCGGTGCCCTTTTTTAGAGGTGGGCCAAAGAACTTCTTCTAACGACCCATGTCCTACTCCTATGATGAAGCAATGCCAATGCGCTGACCTTAGCCTTTGCTTTTGCATGGAAAATAAGCATTCGTATCCATTTCCATACCGCCACACCTACTTACTTAGCTCATATCAGTACTAGATCGGCAAATATGATCGAGATCGGGGGCGGAATTTCTGTGTCAGAGAGGACGACCACGCAGAAAATACAGAGTGCACCCACCCGACCGCCTAGGCCTCGTCCTACGCGTACCCCTTAGAAGTACGCACGTAGAAGAAATTAATGGGGCCTGTCGTGGAAGCTCTGCTCGTGATCTCGGTGACATAAGGTGCCCACCTCCGCTTGGTCGGCCAGCAGGATTCCGCACGGCTTCTCATTGAACGCGGCGGCCGAGGGGAGCACCGAGACGTCCTCCAGCAGTTGGGCACGGGCAGCCTCGATGTCTTTGAACCTTTGCTCTTTGGGCTCCCAGGGCTCGTCCGGCATCTCCGCCGCGGCTGCCGCCCACCTCTGCGTCAAATTCCAACTGTTCTCGTCCATCGCGGCCTGCTGCGCCTTCTGCGTCGTCTTCAGCACGAACACGGGAAAGGTCATCCGATTTGTGGCTCCGTTCTGGACCACCACCTGCCGGAGGGCCTCGGCGAATTTATCCATGGGAAACTCCTTCTTGTTCACAAGCACTAGCATCTTCAGCCGCCGCCGCGCGCGCTCCACCAGCGCCTCCGTGGCCCGCGCAGCATAATTCTCCGCGCACAAACTCCCCGCGCGCTGCTCGTCCTCCACGAACCGCCGCTTTTCCTCCAGAATGCGGGACAGAAGATGGAAAACGAAGCGATGGAACTTGGGCGCCAAGGTGGCCGAGTCGTGCAGGAGATCCGCCGGCGTCATCGTCGCGCTGAAGATGTTCCCCATACGTTGCTTGTTGCCGCGTGCTGTTGGGGGAGAATTCCCGTCCCCGGCCATCTTGCCGTCACGCTGCTTCGTGAAGATGCGCGCCGCCGTCTCGTGGGACAAAGGCACGTCCACCTGGAGGTGCGGGTGGTGCCGACGCATGAACTTAAACTTTTACTTACGAGGAGCTGGTGCCTTAGCCTTGGCTGAGACCGCCGCGCCAGAAATGAAACAGTTAAAGTAAGTTAAGACGGGCGCGAATATTATCGACCACAAAGTGCCGAGATGAATCGCGGCTGTTCAGAGTATGCATGCGCTGCCTACTCCTTCTCTTCTTTTTTTTCTCGCGCTGATGCTCCTACAATAAATCACGCCATCGATCAAAGGAGAGTGTTGTAAATTAGATCCATCTTCTTCTTGATCTGAAGGATAGTACTGCTCCTGGTTCCTGAGGGGTAAGTGACGAATGCCAAGCGAAAGAGGAGGAGAAAGGAAAGTGAAAGACTGCCACTTGAAAGAAACAGGCAGCGCGAGCGGCTTCCGGATTAGTTGAACTACCCAGCGGGTAAGTTCAGACTTTGCGCAGTCCTATGGCAATTCAAAGGTCGAGCTATATGCTGGCTGGAGAATCGGACTGCGCGGGGTCTTCATGAGCGGGACAGTGGATGTCCAGCAAGCAGCCATGGCTTGTTGGCTGTCTGCAAATCCTGGCATAACGTGTACGGGAGATTCTAAGTGAGTCAGGGGTGGAGGAGGAGGTGGGAAAGAGGAGGGCCCAACCCCTTGCATAAAGCTATTTTTCTCCTTAACATCGCGTTCTGACAACCAACCAACCAACCAACCAGTTAAAGTAAGTTAATGTTTACGTTAAAGCCACGAGATTATTATTTTTGATAGCAAGATCTAGATCAAGATGAGGTTGAGGATCACAGTACCTGTGTGTAGTTCCATCTTCCATTCGCGATGTTTTTGTTCTCGAGTGTGGCTGCCATTCCGCCTTTCACCATCACCTGGAGTCTGGCTAACGCGCCGAACCTTTTTGTGCCGTCCCATTCCGTGGCCACCTGCAGCCCGTAGCGCGCAAAGGCAAAGCCCCTCGCAGACACAAAGTCCAGAAGTGCGCCTCCAGTAATGTCCTCGCCTCCAGTAAGTTGTCCCACCTCCGGCTTCCCGTTTGCCGTCTTTTCCGCTTCCTCCAACTGCTTGAGCAGCTCCGTCGGTGCCAGTGTCTCTGCCGCCCCCTCGGCATCGTTCCAGTGCAGCATTTTCGCGGTTGTGTCGGCCCACACGTCGTCGTACGTGGACACAAACCCGTCCAGCGACAGCTTCTGCAGCGTCTGTTTCGTTTTCGGCCCCTTGTAGGTGCTCGCAGTATGCAGCGAAGACAGGCACGCGCGCTTTTCCACGTCCTCCTTGGTGCAGACCAGCTTCTTCTTCGTCGTCCCCTCGCCCACCATTATCGGTCGTCCCGTGGCGTCGACGAGCCGCGTCGGCAGTGCCGGCAGCTCCTGGCCCTCGTGCAAGCACACGTTTTTCGCGTTCTTCAGTCCCTCCTCGCATGCCCGCAGCACGTCGTACAGCTCGTCTCCCTCCGGCGTCGCCGTGGCCGCCAACAGGCTCGCCTTGGGCGCGTTGCGCAGCAGCTTCAAAAACTCCCCGCGCGCTTGTCTCACCGCTGCGTCCTGCTCCTCGTCGGAGAAGTAGGCGTGTGCCTCGTCCATCACCACTAGCACGCTGTCGCGGTTCATAATGATTTCGCCTAGCACGTTGTAACCGTTCACTTCGTTTCCCCCGTACGCCGTCCCAAGGCCGCCGCGCGGGCTCACGGCCATCCGCACGGAGTGGAAAACAAGCAGGCGGTGGGCACCCATCTGGCGGCGGCCCAGCATGCTCTCCACGGTGCCGTACGAAGCTTTCTTCTGCGCCGGAGAGCTGCTCGTCGTGGACGTGGTGCCCTGGCTTGCGGTTTGGCTCTCCCCGCCGCCGAGTTCTGAAGCTGCAGCCTGCTGCTCGTGCCCGCTGCTTTCCTCCCCTGCTACCTGCTCCTGCCCGCCTTTATTTTTCTTCATATGCTGTTGCGCGAGTGAGGAGGTGTCGGCCTTCACCGAGCAACCCTTCCGAAGCCGCCAGCGCCGCGAGCTCCAAACGGGATCTGTTTCTTGTTTTTGTGGAAAAGATTGCTCCTCCTCGTGCCCTGTTCTTGCGCTGAGCAGTCGTGCCATCGCGAGCCGGCGGTCGGCCAGAGCCAGCTCCCGTTCCCGGTCCGCATCGGAGTTTTTTTCGCGCTTCTGGCTCTGCCAGGTGAGAAAAATCTCGTACAACGCGTTCCCCTCAAATATGTTCTCGCCGCAACCGCGCGTGCATTCCGGTGCGAAGCCCTCCCCATCGCGGCAGAAATTTTCCGCAATCAGCTCCACGAGATTGTCGGAGGGCCGGGTTTTCCGCAAACCGACTTGGGTCGCAAACAGCCGGCTGCGGAGGGCCGTAGGTTGCTCCAGCACCTGCTGCAAAAAGTTCGTCGCGTGGGCGTTCTTGTAGAAAACCATGATGCGCTTCTGGTACGAGGAACTGGAGCCCGCAGCTCCGTCCTCGGAGGAGGAGGAGGAGGAGGAGCTGTCGCTGTCGGACAGCTCGCCGTTGGTCGCTATCGTGGACGCGCCGTTCCCGTTCTTGCCGCCTCTGCCGCCGGGCGCCGAGCTGGTGCGGAGTTCTTCCCTCTTTGCGCACTCGTCCAGCGTGTGCAGCATGGTCATGGTCTTCCCGGAACCAGTTTTATGCTTCACCAGAACCCGCTTCAGGAGCCCGCGCGCCACGCCCCACGCCACCCGCGCCTGGTACGGCCGCAACCCCTTGTCAGCCAAGTAGCTCCCGGCCTGCAGCATCAGTTCCCACTTCGCTTTGGCATCGTACAACGCGGCATCCACCTCGGCGGCCACCGTTTTGTGTTCCACCGTCGATGGCATCACCAGCGTGTCGTGGTCAAAAAAGTCCTTGTCGTTCACCGGCAGCAGCGCGTCTGCCTGCAAAGCTTCCTGGAAAGCGTTTATCGTGTATCGTTTGATGCAACATTTTCTTTTATTTTTTCAGGGAGCTGGCTTCTATCGATGAGAGGAAGCTCAAGTTGTAGCCCCCTATGAATGTGGTGAATCAATTCATTCTCCTATAGGAGCATACCTATCTATGGCACGATGATTTCTTATTTTATGACTTGGTAAACAAGTCCTTGTCGTTGACCGGCAGTAGCGTTGAACCTTGATGATTCATGTTCATCAACCTTAATAAAGCGCAACAGTATTTCAATTTCAAGCAACCTGGAAAGCGGAAACGAAGCCAGGAGTGCCCTGCTGGACGACGCCAGACGCTGGGGGGGCGACATCCGCCTCGCCAGCCGCCTTTGCCTCTACAACAACTGGCTCCTCTCCTGCCTTTGCAGTCAGAGGGGTTCCTTCAGCTTGTTGCTGTTCTTCCACCGCCGCCCCCTCTCCCGGGGCCACCTGGAGGTGTGCGGTCTCCTCTTGATCCGGGGGCGCGTCGCTTTGACTTTGTTCAGCTTGTTCTTGCCGTTCTTCCACCACCGCCTCGTCTCCCGGCGGGGCCTGGTGGGTGGTCTCCTGTTGTTGATCCGCGTCGGCGCCGGAGGGGGGCGCGTGGAGGTCGGCGAAACTTGCGGGATCTATTTTCACATTTCCTCCATTCGTAATTTCAAGTGGGACTCCTGCGCCTACGGCCTCCGGGATGTGCCTCATCGTTGCGAGAAAGGAGAACGGTCCCGGATCCTCTGCCGCAGCACCAGTCGTGGGCCGCGAGAAAAAAGGCGCAGCAGCCGCGCCGAGCAGGGGCGCAGCGCAACACGCAGCTGTCGCCGCGCGACGAAGAACTGCACGGCGACGTCGGAACATCGTCGCGCTTCACCTCGTCTGTCCTCGGGAAAAAAGAAAATTTGTACTTGTAGCGATTCTTGCTCTAGAAGTGGCAGTGCTGAGTGTACGAGTGCTAGTGTTTCAAGCAGTTTTCACACGACCGGGACCGACCTTGGTTCAAATAAAAAGGAGAAGCAACCTACTTCGGTTTGAGTCTTCTTCTTCCACTTCCAGATCCAGCCCGCGGAAGTCGAAGTATAAATGAAGCTGGCGTGTTGAAGTCGTGGGGAGGAAGCGGGGCGGAGGAGGTCCATGCACAGATATTGTTTTCATATTCCACTTGTTCTCCCACTTGCCACGTGGGTGCTCTGGTGCGCGCGTGCCAGAAGTAGTTTGCATGCTGTTGACAACCTCAACCGATGTCGCTGTCGCTGTGCCACTGCCAGCTCTTCTACACAGAGAGACACATCAGACGAGGAGGACTCTTCATCCTGATCACAGAATACCGAAATCAGCATGCTTGTTGCATTACTCAAAGAAACAGAATCAGAAAGACAAGCATTTTCAGAACGAAGTGGAGCAAGACAGAAAATCGAATGGGCCACGTGCACGTAGACCTGCTGAACGCAGTGGCGGGGTAGTAGAAAGATAAAAGTCAGTGTCAGCATTCTCATTGAACTTCGTTAAAAATACTCATACTCACCGTCAACACGAGGGGAGAGCTTCGTGGTGGCCAGGGACGAGACATCGCGACCGAATTTTTTTTTTTCTTCATGAAGATCATGATCATGTTCATGACAAGCTTCAAAGACCCGCATTCGCAGAAAAATTCTGCGCCCGCTACTTGTGTACTCCGTACTGCCTCGGTCGAGATTGGGGCTGACTTGGTGCTGCAGCCGAGCGCCAAAATCATTTGGCCCCGGTTCCTTCATGACATGATAGCTTCGAGATCGAGCGACTCAAATCATGAAATTGCTCAATCGTGTTCCTCCCTGCTTCCTCGAAAAAGCCTCCTGTCGGCGATAGAAGTGAGACCCTAACGTTCGTAGAGAAAAAGTGGCGCTTCGCAAGAAGAGAATGCGAATTCATTCTGGATTTCCGCCACTTGTTCTTGTCTACGTCGAGGTCCACCACACTCACACAGAGACAGAATGAGCTTTCAACATCGATGAAGTCAACCGCTAGGACTAAGAAAGTAGGTCGGTGGTGCTACTTAAGAAAGTAGAGTCACTACGTGCAGCATAGATATCCCGCAATTCCAATTTGGCCGCGCCGGGGCAGCAAATTGATGAAAGAGCAGTCAATGTCCCAAAGCGGTCAGCGTGGGACAATTTAATTTCAAACTCAGAAGATGATCCTCGGACCGGTTCTTCATTCAAGTAGAGGTACGTCCACCGCGCGCCATAGCCGTAGCTACGAGGTCATTCCGCTTCCTCGGAGTACGGTTTATCGGAGGGAACGACCCGTGCCGCTCAGCCCGGCTGGTGCAGCTGGAGAGCACTTCGCTTGCTGATGCTGCCTGATCGCAAAAACTAGAAAGATACTAGTAGGAAGAGGAACTAAGGCTAACTGAATCTGAACATCTACATCAAGAATGACCTGCATCTTCTGGAACTGTTGCTTCGACTGAGTTCGTTGCACATGTTGTACAGTATAAAAGTACTGCTATTGTTAATTTCAATGATGGGGTCTGGGACTCTTGGGTCTCATATATAATTACAAGCGAAGCCGGCCGCCA
>RXOD01006461.1:0-10278 GCA_005223375.1 Amoebophrya sp. AT5.2
CCGCGGGTGTAGCAGCCAAAGTAGTACATTAGAAGTTTGCGTCTGCGTCAGCGTCTGAAGATACCGACCGTGACGCGTTGGCTAGGCTTAACCAGGAACGCCGCTCCTCAGCACGATCGACCCAAGGCGGCCGGGCTCCGCCCGGCCCAGCCTTGTATATAAAAATTTTCCATATCAATATTATTGTTTTCCACCACCATCTTCACCTTCCTACGGGATGCTAGATAAGCTCCATGTCTCGGGTGAATATTTAGCGCATAGTGAGATACTGTATCTATCGACCATAGCTCTACTCTCCTCGGCGCCAGGTGATCACTCCGAACTTGTACCACGAGAGCTTGTTTAAGGCGTCGGGGCACTACTACAAGTACAAGGACGATATGTACAACATGGATATCGAGGGCGAGAAGTGGTTCCTGAAGCCGATGAACTGTCCGGGTCACTGCGTGGTCTTCTCCCACCGGGTGAGGTCGTATCGCGAGCTGCCCTTCCGAATGGCCTCCTTCGGGGTGCTTCACAGGAACGAGAATAGCGGGGCGCTCAGCGGTATAAGAAACTTAATTTATGACACCAAAATCCTGAAGCAGGAGCTACTACTGGAGGAATAGTATTCAATACGAATCAATCAATTGGAAAGATTGATTCGCGTTACTTTATGCACTTTACATCTAGATCTACAGGCTTCCGAGGTTGCCTCTTGGCAGGCTTGTGATTCTTGGTTTTTATGTAGTAGTTCTACTAGAAGTTGTTTCTCCTCCTCGAAAGAAGAAACAAAAAGTATCGGATATCGATTCATTCTTCGCTTGGTCGCATGTTATTATAGCTGAACAAAATCGAAGATTGCTCAGTCTCTCTCTACTGCATTGAAATGAATTGAATCAAAATCAAAATCAGTATCAAGCAATATCATCAATCAATCAAACCAGGTTTGACGCGTGTCCGTCGTTTCCAGCAGGACGATGCGCATATTTTTTGCCGGCCCGACCAGATCTTGGAGGAGATTCGGGGTGCGCTCGCGTTCGTGAAGTTTGTGTACGACACGATCGGTCTGGAGTTCACCATGGTCCTGTCCACGCGGCCGAAGAAGGCGATCGGGTCGAAGGAGATTTGGGCCAACGCGGAGGCGCAGCTGCAGGCCGCGCTGAACGAGTCCGGCAAGCCCTGGGCACTGAACAAGGGCGACGGCGCGTTCTACGGCCCCAAGATCGACTTCAAGGTGAAGGACGCCATCGGCAGAAGCCACCAGTGCGCGACCATCCAGCTGGACTTTAACCTGCCGATGCGGTTCAACCTGCAGTACCGGGGGAAAGAGGAGGAACAGAAGGGGGACGGGGCGGGGGAGGCGCCTCCCGTACCAGCAGGTGCCGCTGAGCCAGGCTCGGCGGAGGGTGGAAGCAGTGGAAGTGCAGCACCAGCAGCAAAGACGTCGGAGGAACAAAAACTAAAGGAAAAAGAAGCAAAAATGGAAGCGAAAGGCCTGGAGGGAGTAGTAAAGCCAGGACACGAGCGACCAGTGATGATCCATCGAGCGATTCTGGGAAGCGTGGAGCGGTTTACGGGTACTGTTGATAGCACCATTTCATTCTCGTTCGTTCTTTTATTGTATCCGCTGTCCAGGTCCAGCGGACCTGTTTCCCCTCGAACAACATCAAAAGCGCCTTTGACATTCATTGAAGCCCTGCCTAGTACCTTCTTGCGCTCTCTGCCATCGGACCTTCCTCGTAGATGTACTTACAGTTATTTCGACCGTGAGTTACAAGGACTATACTAGATGATTTCCGATTATTAAAATCCAATCCCGAAATTTCTCCTCCCCATATGATCGCAAACCAAAACCGAACGCAAAACCCCTTCGCAAATCAATCCAAATGGCGCAGGTATTCTCTGCGAGCACTACGCTGGCAAGTGGCCGTTTTTCATTTCCCCGCGGCAGCTGATGATCGTGCCCACCCACGCGGGGCTGAACAAGTACTGTGAGTATGTGGCCGAGCAGTACCGAAACTTCGGGATCTTCGCGGATGTGGACGTGTCGAGCAAGACGATGAATAAGAAGGTCCGCGAGGCGCAGGTGGCCCAGTACAACTACGTGGCCATCTGCGGCGAGAAGGAGCAGGAGAGCATGTCCGTGAACCTGCGGGACCGCGACGTGGGCCGCTCGATCGGAGAGTTTTCGCTGGCGGACAGCATGAAGATGCTGCTCGAAAAGGCGCACCCAAACAGTAAACCAGCAAACGCGTTCGACGCGTTCGAGGGAGTGATGCCAATACTGGGGTCGACGTCGGCCTCATCCTCATCCGAGTCAAAGAAATCTCCAGATGTTGAGAGCAAGCAGGGCAGCGGAAAGGAGGCGGAAGAAAAAAAAGCGGGCAGTGCAGGAGCTTCTGGGGCGGCGCCAGCTCCAGCGGCGAAGAGCAAAAAAGCAAACAATGGAGGTGGTGCTGCAGCTGGGAACAAGAACGGAGCAGCGCCAGCAGGAGGTGCCCAGAAAGACTGGGAGGCACACTTCGCGGAATTCCCGTATGTCGAGGGCTATGTGGTGTCGAAGGCGGACAAGGAACTGCACGGACAATTGCAGAAGAACGGCAACATGGCTGGCGCGAATTTGCAACGATGGTACTCACACATGGATGCACTACTGGCCGCAAGCAACAGTCTGTAGTAGCAGCAGGACGAGAGTCTGCGACGACGACCATAATAGATTGAATGAAAAGGATCATGAATGATGTATGATGAATACTTTACGGCTTCGGTAAAACTCCTACAAGCGCAAGATGAAGATTTTCCGATTCTGAATAAATATCGATGGAAAGGACCTCCAGACTTTTAGTTCTTGAATACCTATTTGGCTTCCCTCTCGACGATCGTGATGCAGTACTCCTATTTTTGCAGGTTGTCGAGTAGCGCAGCCATATTTTATGGGTATGACCTACAAGTTGGGGATCTACTTCCACATCGATATCAATTGCTATTGCATCGACGAAAGCTTCTGCATTACAAGTGATCCCGCACCATTCAGCACTATGAGCAACTACAACGACTACGCCTTTTTTGTTTTGAAGCGCTTATTTTGATTTCACAGAATGACTGAAGAGGAAGCTGATCATGACATGATGGTCTTCTTTTTTCTGCATTTCGCGTATAACGCACTACATGATGATGGGAGATATTTATTTATTTCGCAGAGATGACATCGGCTGACGCTTTGACGCGATAACTTTATCGCAGGAAGAAGTGGCGATTTAGTATCTCCCTCCTCGAGTGGTTCATGGGTTCGTCTCTCCTGCCCTTGTCGAGTGGTTTCCGGTTCGGCTCTACGCGGCACCACCGTGGGATGGTGGGGCCGCAGCACCGAGGCGACGGCCGAAGGTGCTACCCCTTCTTCATCGAAGGGAAATTTTCGAATCCAGTTGCCGATGTTCGTTCCATCGGTAGGCCGCAGAATGAGAGGTATGAGGGACGACCCTTGAAGCTCTATGCAAAGTAAGAAGAGGAACAAGAAGGTCAACCAGCAGGAGAAAAGACAAGACTGAATACATACATAGAGCGTAACGTACGCGAGGTTCGGAGCCCGCAATCACCCCCCTGACATAGAGCGCAAAACGAAATTCGTGGCTTGTCAAAGTACGAATATACATCAGAACCGAAAATAATGAAAAGAAGCTATCTTCTACTTTCTAAAGTCAGAACTTGTACTAGATGTAGTTGTACTTGAGAAATAGAGTTGTCGCAGAGGACGTGGTAACCTATTTTAAGCTCAGACTGAGAGATTCCGCAGTCCTCAGCACACACCAGTTTCATTTGATCAAGAAGATGACAATCTTTGCTGCGGAAGTCGTTTCGTGGCGGTTGCGCCGCATATGGGTCATTGTGCATGTGCTGGCGGGGCCTCGGTTTCGGTCGACGACGACGAGGACAACAGGAGTGGCGGCGTCTCCGAGCGACGAAAGCGCGGACATAATGAAGGCTCTTCTGTTGAAGACTGATGAGGAAGGTCGTGCTGCAGCCGCAAGAACCTCGAGCCACGCGCCACCGCCGATGTGGTCAGACATAGCGCTGCAGGCGGCGTCTGTGGCGGGCGATGGAAAGGGGCAGCTTGTTTCTTCCGGGGCAGCAGCAGGCGCGCACGAAGAAAAAGCCCACTTGAAGAAAACGGACGACGCCGGCGTAATTGAGTCTCCGCCGCCAAGAGTTGGGGGCGTGGGCGGAGCGACGCCGGCAGGAGCGTCTAATGATCTAAGTACCACTCAAGACAAGAAAAGAGGACCACAACAAGGGCAGGGAGACGACTGGCTCGGTACGCTACTGGGAGTCAATCTGCTTTTGTTTCTGTTAAGCGGCTACAGGCTGACGGTCTTGAACAGAGAGCAAAGGAGGACGGGAAGTAGCGGAGGCGCTGGAGGAAGTGCTGGTCTGGAGCTCACCTAAGTATTTTACTAAGAATAAGGCTGATCACGCGCCGGAGCTCAATACTGTGCCTGGAGCAGAGCGGGGCTCGGCCTGCAAGAGGGTGATGAAAAATTCGAGCGACGCGGAGATACTCGTGGCCGGACGACGATGGAGGGACACGGCATTCACACCTCTGGCGTCACCGAATGTGGAGCGGCTAGAGCACAATGCACCAGAAGGAATATCAGAAAACCGAAAATCACCAGTTTCACTTCCTCTTCATCAAAGAAATAGCCGAAGATCTTGATGTCGACGTCGAGCGAAAAAAAAGTGCGTACTTTTTTCCCATCGGTTGCACCAGGACCAGGAGAACAGTAGCACACCGCGAGCATGACAACATAGCGACCTTTAGCGTTCCCTTAGAGTTAGAAGACTTTGGGCCTCTGATAAATTCTTTCTTCACTTAATGTAATTAATTTCCTTCGAACGATCGCAGAGCATCGAAGCGTGATCGCTAACGAAGGCAAAGCCGCGTCTTCTGAACATCTTCTTCGCGTGGTGAGTCCTCTATTCTAATGATGTCCGACGACGCGAACATCATGCCGCCGCTCGGCTCGGAGCAGGAGGAGAAGGTGACTCTCTTTCGCGAGGTGACGCAAGCCGCGGAAACACGTGCCCGACAGTACCTCGAGATGAGCAACTGGAACGTTGAGCAAGCCATCAACCTTCACATGACCGGCGCACTGGACAACATGGCCGCCGACCATGGCGGAGGACCAACAGCTGGTGGTAACGACTTCATAGGCGGGACAAACGACACCCTCATGGGCAACGGCGCCGGAGCAGCTGGCTTCATAGGGCCAGTTGCACCAAACGAAAGCGGGGTAAGATTGATTTTCAAGAAAAATATATTCTTTTCAAGAAAGAAATAAAAAAACATCCTCATCGCCCCCCCCGCCGCTTGTACGCTGGACGGGGTCGTGGGGCCGCTGCGGCGGCAGCCAAACAAGCCAAACTTTTCCATGCGAAGAGCCAAACTTTTCCAAGATTAAACGAAGTCGAAGACGAACAGACATGATCTACAAACATCATGATGAAGGTTGACTTTGTTGAAGTCTTGTTTCAGGAGCTTCATCGGTTTTGATCTTCCACCTACAACCAACAGCCCAGCGACCAGCCTTCCGGGATCCAGCGCGTCGCCGAGCGCGCCGGCTCGCTCGTCTCCAAGGTATTTTCCGGCATCGGCGGCTTTTTGTCTAGCATTCTGATACCCGACGAGGAGCAGCTGCCGGGGGGCGGCGGTTCGTCGTCTTCAAGCAGCTCGAGCAGAGGCGGGCGCACCGGCACCGAGTTTAAGCAGATGTTCGAACGAGCGTATGGCAGTGCCGGACCCCAGCCGACGTTCTTCGAGGCGGGGAGCTTCAACGAGGCGATACAGCACGCGAAAGACAACATGAAACTGCTGTGCGTGTACTTCCACTGCGACACGGCTGGCTACACGGATCAATTCTGTAAGGACGTGTTGAAGAACGACCTGGTGGTTCCGATGCTTGCGGAGACGTGCGTGGTGTTCCCACAAGATATCGTGCACAGGGCGGCGTACGACCTGGCGAGGCAGTTTAACGTAAAATAAAAAAAAATACTTACAAGTTTGTAAATTAATTGTACCTCTACTGTCAGTCTCGGCTGATATTCCTAATCCTAAAAAAATTGCTCATGCTTTGCTTCGCTTCCGTTTACCACGGATGCGGCGGGTCCGGGTCGTGCAGCATAACAGAAGAGTGCAACATCCAACATGCAACAAAATCGTACAACAGGTGAGGTCCTACCCCTTCATTGGACTGGTGCTTCCGGTGTCGTCAACAGACTACAGTGTGCTGCACAAGCTGGAGGGGCAGGTGCTATTCTGCTCCAACTGTGGTCATCATAGCTCTCACTATAAGTATAAATTCAATTTCAAATTCATTGCTACAACGACTGTGCGCCGAAGAAGGAAACGGTACTACTTAGCTTCATAATCCAATAGACGGAGCCAAAAAGGATCAAAATCGGTAGCTCAAAAAAAAAATCACAGGCTGCGTGCGATATGGACGCTGTGATAGCAGTCCTCACCCAGGGCGCAGACGATCTTTCCGAGAACCGCGCCAGGCTGGCGACCGCCGCAAATGCGTATGCGCAGGACCGGCTGCTGCGGGCGGAGCAGGAGCGGGAGTTTCAGGAAGCGCTCGCGAAGGACCGCGAGGCTGATGCCGCGCGGCAGCGGGAGGAGGAGGCGCGACAGAAGGCGCTCGAAGAGGAGACGCAGGCGCAGGTGGCAAGGGAAAACGCAGCCATGGAACTGGAGGCGAAGAGAAGAAAACTAGCGAACGAAGTGGTGGTGGTAGACGCAGCAACAAGCGAGCCGAAAACGAAAATACAAGTCAAATTCCCGAGCGGACAAAGAGTACTCGTTCAACTTCTGTTGGTGTCCTATAGTATACTGATTTTTGTGCTGCCCTCGTCGTCTCTCCCAGTCTGACCACAGAAGCACTGAGTCAAGTAAATTAGAAGCACACGACTTTAGACTTACTAGTGCAGCGCACGACTTGGACTTTTATGGTTAATGCAGCAGCTAGGAAAGCAAACTTCTGGTTCTCCTGTCGTGCTGAGTGTGATCGGTTGACACACACACATCCTGTTGCGAATCTTTTCTCCATGAATCTGCCGCCAGGTAAACCGCACTTTTCTGCAGAGCCACACGCTGAGGGATTTGTTCGATTGGGTGGAGGCATCCGAGTACACGGAGGCGACGGCGCCCAAAGTACCAACCAAATTCAACCTTAACACGTCGTTTCCCACGAAAACGCTGACCCGCTCCGAGGAAACGCTCAAGGATGCGGGCTTAGTGCCGAACGTACAAGTTCTCCTACAAGACTTGAGCGAGGACGACGACGAGTTGTAGCCTACGTATAATTCCGCGCCAACGTCGTCGCGAACGCACACGTTCTGCTGCAGGACTCGAGCGAGGACGTCGAGGAATTATTGTACGTTCGTAGACTCAGACTGTCTATTCCGCCCGCGTCATGCTCTTGGACCTGAGCGGCGACTGAGTTGCCCAGTCCCGATTGACGCGCGTTGTCGGTTTGACTTTTTGAAAAGAACGGACTTCCGCAGAGAAAAGACAATCGCTGAGGACTTCTGACGTGCGCGACCTGCATTTCGTTCGTCTTGCGCGCGGGAAAAACATTTTTGCCATTAGGTTCCGCACAAACCCATTCGAAGAATTTTTTCTTGGCAGAAACGAACGTACTCTGCCTCGCTTGCCACGCAGCGAAAATAGCGAGCAAAACAGTATACCTATGAATGTATACACGACGTCCACGACGTCCTGGACTGCCCAGCGATTGCAATCGATGTTCGAATTCGTGAGGTGCTGGTCCCGCCTCACGACAAGCCTGTGGCTGCCTCCTCCGTTGCTTCTCTCAGAGGATGAGAAGTACCCGCGTATTATAGAACATTTTGTAGTACATCTACATTTACTTCTACGCCTAGTACGGAGTCCCAGGCGTCGGCTCGATCTGCATTCTACGGAGTCCCAGGCGGAGGCCCGGATGACCACTCGCAGCGGGAATCTTCACGCTTGTTCTTCATTTCGTTGAATGCTAAAAGATGAAGAGTTGTGCAGCGAACTAGAAATAGAACGAAGGACACTGATCGCAGAGTTAGTAGTAACTCCAGACTGGCTCACGACCCTCGCTCTGACTGCAGCTAAAAAAAGGCAAGATGGTGAAGAAGCGCATGAAGACGATGACCGACATGAAGGTCGCGGTCATCGGAGACGAGCAGACCGTCTGCGGCCTCGTTCTCGGCGGGATGGGCATGGTGGACGCCCAAGGCAAGAAAAACTTCTTCGTCGTCGAAGCCACCACACGCTCGACCGACGTATACAATTTATTTCATGTCGTGTCGCTGCATCATAGTTGTTTAGAAGGGACTGGGACACGAACAGACACAGTCACCTCACAGGGAGTCCCTCTTCACTAAACTACCGTGTTCCCCATCGATCTCTAGCTGCATATAGTACATTCATAGATACTTACATCAATCATACATAACAATACTTACAGTCTTCCATGATCTCACCTCGGTCATGAAGCAGAAAAAATGGACTGTTTTTCCGTCAACAGATCGCCGAGGCGTTCACGGAGTACACGCAGCGGAAGGATCTGGCTGTGATCCTGATTCCCCAGAACGAGGCGAACAAGATCCGCAACGTGGTGGACGACTTCGCACGGTCGGGGACGGTGATTCCCGCCGTGCTGGAGATGCCCACGAAGGACGTGCCCTACGACCCGAAGAAAGACCCGATCATGCAGCGCGTCCAGATGTTCTTCGGCAGCAACCCGGTGATGTAAGTAGTACTACTACTGTCAGTGTCAGTGTCACCACCGGTCTACCGCTTGTTGTGGGGCTATTTATCCCGACATTATACTCGAAGCGGATAAACCGCGTCGCACGCTCTTCAGAATCAGATCAACAACAGGAGACTTTTTAAGGAAAGGAAGCTGCATCTTCAGGTGGTACAGCGAGCCAAGACGACCGATCGAAGAAATAGACACGGCTCGCGCCGCTGCAGCTCTCAATCGAGATTCACCTTGGAGGATAGTTGTAGTTCGCAGCCTCGTGATCTGGTGCGAGGAAACAAGTTCTTCGGAGCACAATGTTCGTGGATGTGTCCAGATAACCATTTCTTTCGAACACCAATAAAACAGTACCGAAATAAAACAAATATGTGACAGAGCACGAGCAGTTTTTGGCGTGTTGTCACGATGGCGGAAACGCCGATGATGTGCTGTTTTTCTTCTACCCGAAGGAATGCATTGTGTTCCCCGGCAGTGGACCACCGATCATATTTTTATCGGGTGTTCAGCGATCTCCAGCTAGATGAAGTTGTAGTTGTACACCGACTTCTACGCCTATTAGACTCAAAGAACTCATACCTCATTTCATACATTCGCAAACTTCAAAGTTCGTAAAAATGTCCTCGCCCTCGTCTGCCTCTTTCGTACCACGAAGTAAAATATGAGGCGCTTTCACTTACACTTTCACGCAGGAGCTGGCACTCTTTCCAGATCAAGCGGCCTACAACCGTAGAAGAGCCAGCAGCGTCACTTTCACTTTGTTCGGCAGGAGAACAATGCAACGGCTCGGGGACGAGGAAGAGGGTCCCGTGCTCGTCGACAAGACCGAGCATGTGATTGACGAGACCACCGCCGAGTTGCCCGATGAAAACGACGACGACGATGTGCTCTTACAGCTAGCACCCGAACGGCAGAGGTCGGGCGGCAGCCGCCACTCCTCGAAGCATTCGCTTTCGCTGTCGGGGGCGGGCGGGGGAAGCAAGTCAAAGTCTGCGGACGTCGGGGGAGACCACGAAGCAACATCAACGACCGGAACAGCTGGCGGGAGCATCTTCAGAGCTGGGTCACCGCCCAAAGCAGGAGCTCCGCAAAGGGCAACCGAAAGCCTGGACGAGGACGGACGTGAAGCTGAAGATGTTGTTCGAGGAGCGGCCGGGGGTCAAACACCAGACGTCGAGCAAGCGAAGGAGGAGGACGACCACGACGACTCGGAATCCGAATCAGACCTCGACAACGTGTTCGAGATCCGCGATTTCACCGCCGTTTCGCCGTTGGAGAAGCTGAGTCGCGAACTGGAGCTGATTACAAAAGGCTGGAGCAGCCACTTCAGGACCGCGGCAGAAGTCATCGCGGCCGCCAACTATGGCGAGACCAGATGGTAAGTGACCAACTGGTAAGTACTGTGTAATGGGTTCCCTTGGGTGGCGGATTGCCTTAGGTGGCGAGTGCCGATTAAGGCGCTCTGAACCGCCCGGCGCGAAGCGCCGGGCGG
>RXOD01006462.1:0-10277 GCA_005223375.1 Amoebophrya sp. AT5.2
TGCCCCGCTGCGATAGACCCACCGCCTATCGCCATGCTTCCGCCTCCGCCCGCTTTACCTTTATCCTCGTCCGACCTCGGCCTTTCCACCTTCTCGCTTCCTTCGTCCGAGCTATCTGATTGGTGGTCCCGGTGATTGGCGGAGCCATCTTGTGGTGCGGCGGACTGCAGATGGAAGGCCGCGATGGCTACGCACAAAACAAGCCCGGTGACGGCGGCAGCGGCCTGCATGGTCTGGTCCGACCCGCCTTCCTCCTCCGCGTCCTCCCCCACGTCTGCGAACTCCGGAGCGGACCTTGCTTCCGGAGTTGCGTCTGTGGTAGTCGGTAGAGCAACACAACATGCCTCCTTCGTGCAGCCGGCCAGGCGCGGATCCACTTGCTTAGTGTTTCGCTGGTGACTCTGACTCCAAGATCGCACAGTAGCCGCTCGTCGTTGCCCCCTGCCATTTCCGCTGGGTAATTGATGAGACGAAGAGGCTTGCACGATTCGGGAGGCAGATGCAGAAGCAGATCCTTCAAGATCGATCGAACTAGGAGAGGTGGGCCGCAGCTGCTGATGTGCCCCGCGCCGGGTCGCTTTCATCTTTTTGCTTTGAGTAGTGGATCCACTCGGGGATGAGGGTGCGGGAGGTGCCGGCGTTGATGTGCTTGTCCTTGTGCTACTGCTTGTGTCGGCTACTATTGTTGCAGCGTCCCGCCACACGATGGAGCCGTCCTGATACGCACTACCAGAAGACCAACGGCGGTCGTTGGCGGCATCAAAGTCGAACTGCCCGCGCGCGTCGACGCCTTTCTCATCGCGGAGCAAGTGCGGGCGTGGCGGTCTTGTTCCCCGGTCGGTGTTGCGATCGCCGTCCGCGCTCCAGTACCAGTCGTAATTACCACCACGCCCGGGGGGAACGTCATCGTCAACACCCTTCTCCTGGACGACATACTCGTCTTTCTGCTGTTCACCTTCAGCTCCACTTACTAAACCAGCCTTCTCTACTGGTACCCCCGAGATTTGTTTCCTTTTCGCGCCCACGAGCTCTAGAAAGGATTCCTCTGCTGTAGATCCTGAAGGTGCACCAGCCTGCTCCAGCTCCACAGTACTTGCAATAGTGCTCTCCGGCCCGATGTTTTCGCACACATTTGTTTCCACCAGTTGCTCCACAAGCGGACTGCAGACGTCGACCGAGCTGGCGCACAACCGACGGCAGCAAACCTGCGAGTCCACCGCCGGATCACAGTTGTAGCCTTCGCAATGAATCGGAAGTGGGGTGGTGGCACTGGCATCGTCTAGTTCGGCAACGTTCAACACTTCCAGAACCCCCGCGGTCTGGTTGCAAATGTCCTGCTCCGTCTGCTCGATCACGGGAGGGAGGTTTCCTAGTCCGTCTCGCGACGCCGAGAATGAGAACGAGGAACTTCTCACTCCGCTGACGTAGCTCTGGAGCTGCCTGGCAATGACAGACCTTCTTTGTGTTGGTTTCGGCTGTGTACTGCGCGAAGATGGCGACGGTTGCGTTGGGCGCGTCGAATTCAAGAACATCGCGTTTGCGGGGAACTCCTTCCATTCCTGCTGTAGCAGCGAAGGCTCCTGGTTCCGAGCACCCACTTCCCAGAACGTGAAGGACTCAGCGGCTGCGGCGGCGGTGGTGTTACTTGTGCTAGTATTGGTTTCAGCAATTTTGAGCGCCGCGCAGAGTCGTTGGCACCTTCTGATCGGGAAATCCGGATTCTATCATGACAAGGGTGGCTACAAGGAAGTACAACTAACACCAAGAGGTCAAGTGGCTAATTTTAGTAGGGATGCAGCGGCCAATCTTCATTATTTGGCTTTAGATTGATTGGGCCGAAACCGAATCTGCAGGAAGATCCGAGACCGAGATGAGAGAAATCTAGAAGAATAGCTGTCACGCAGCAAACGAGATCGCCTCATCCTGCCCTTGCGGTTCCAGTTTGGGGCTCATTGTCTCTCCACTTAAGCAGCTGCGTCGCTGCGGTTAGGAGGGTAGGGGACAGCTCTGCACTCATTGCCAAGCAATGAGAGCAGAGCCGTCCCCTACCCTCCTCAAAACCGCGCATATCTGAACCGCCGAGCGCTTCGCGAGGGGCGGTCAATGCGCGAAGGGCTTCCGCCACATGCAAAACTGAAACAATTGTTTAGAGACCGGACTACGATCAGCATGCATTGGTCCATCTAACTGCATGGGCGTCTCGCACACGATCTTGGGGCAGCGGCCATATCAAAAAAATACTCTCTCAGCCCCCCTACAGCCAAAAGTTCCGCAACACGCAAAGCCACAATAAAGATAGTAGAACAGCCACATTTCCCTATGGTGCGTAGCTTCTCTGTTAGCAGCTGCAGCAACCCCTTTCCTAGATCCGGTAGCGGTTCGCTGAGGACCATTTGAATCGTATCATTGCACGACGTGCAGTGGTGTGCGCCATCCTGCGGGCATTCCCAGCCCTGGGCCGGGGTTCCCCCGGGGCAGACGCAGACCTTCCAGTGGCAGAGGTGGTCCGCGCCCAGGTAGAAGCCCCTGGCGCAGTCACTACATTTGGTAGCGTTCTCAGCGGGGCAATCTTCACCCACCGCGGGCACACCCGGAGGCGTGCTGACCGCTTCTCCCCTAAAATGCGTTGGCGCATTGTCCGTGTCCGCCGGACAGACGCATATGTTGAGGCTCGACAGCACGCACGCTGCCTCTCCGATAGTCGGGTAGTTGTTCTGCCAGGTATAATCAGGGTCGCACGCGTTAGGTGCGCAGCGGTGGTTCTTCAAGACTGGACACCTCATCTGCGTTGCGGTCCCGTTGGGGCACAGGCAGGTCGTGCAATCCACCGGGGCTTTTTTCCAGATTTCCACACCGCAAATCGTGGCTAACGCAATTTTCCCCGCTGCCGTCCAGTGAGGGTCCGGCCTGAGGGCAACCTGGTGCGCCTCCTTCCCGCACCGCTCCGCCCAAGAAATTTCATACGTGCGGATCTCCTCCGCGGACCACTTCCAAAGCGTCTCGACCCCCGGCAACGCCTCCGCGTTGGGACCGTACTGCGCCGTCCCGTCGTAGGGGTAGAAGGAGCCCTCCACGCTCCAGGTTTGAAACAAAGCGAATTCCAGGTTCATTCCCTGCATCCAGCCTACCTTAATTTTCGGGAAGTAAATAAGTGCATCAGTGCATAAAATACATTTTTACAAAGTATTCACATATACAGGGATGAGGATCACATAATTCATTGCATGATAAACCAGGAGCGGAATAGAATGAGAATACCTTGTTCGGGATGTAAAACTTGATCCGCGCAATCTTTATCGGCGGTGATGATAAAGATGAAAGCGTGATACTCCATTCATTCGTGAACGAAGGAGGAATGCCAGCAGCTTGTGGATAGCTCCAGGCCTCAATCTCTGCCCACCGAATGTACTTATTCGGCTGGCCCGGGCGACGAACCATCAGCTTGTTCATTAAATGCGTCGCCGCGTTAGCGCCATTGCAATACGTTGTCAGCGTGCGGAGATTGCCTCCCGCTCCCCCCATGCCGAAGTGGAAGTCATAGTTCACTGAATCCAGGTCCGTTCGCGCGTCGAACTTCGAGGAGCTAGCAGGAATGCGGATCGGCCCTTCGCACAATGTCGGATCGCCGCTGAACCAATTTTCAAGACTTGGTTCGCCGCTTCTCATGTTCGTGTAAGTAAAAGTGGACATCCTGAAGTTTCCGGCATCCGTCACGTTACACAGCAATTGGCTTCATTCATTCATTCATACCTCAGTTAGACAGAAAAAGAGCCGGGCGGACGTTCTTCCGTCTCTCTTGTGGATCCACCTTGTAACTTTCCCGATTATGAAGAATTGCAATATGCTCAGTGCTGATGCTTGCATGATTATTCTTCCGCCTGTAGAGTGGCGGTCGGATCATCGTCCAGCTCAAGGTCGAGACCTAGCACGAGCTTAGCCTACGATTACCTATTCAGAACAAGTCGCCCCTCGATCCTGAGGGAGACAAACAATGACTAAGACACGTGTTCCGAAGTGGCAAGAGCTTTGCCACTTCGGAAGACGCGGCCTAGCAATAGTCTGCTTCTCTGTGCGACTATCGCTACCAAATTCGCCATTAGTTTTGCTTTTGACATTAAAGAATCATACGGCCCTGATGCTGTTCCTGATCAAGAAAATCAATGATGAATGAATTAACTCCCATTCCCCGTAAGTTGTATCGGGCATGTCCAGTGCGTGGTCGTGTCGTGCGTCAGGTGGTTGTGGTGCTCGTTGCAGATCCAGTAAAACTTCCTGAGGTCGTCAGTGATCTCCATCAGAGTGACGTACTGCGCTTCCGAATTCATGTTCACCGCCACCTCCACCGACCAAGAACTTCTCGTCTGCATTGCGGTCGAGAAGTTGCCGTCGTTGCCGTGGCTGAGCAGCAACTGCTCTGCTCTGCTCTGCTCTGCTCTGCTCCAGCGAGGCTCCCTGATCATTTGGCTGCAGGTGATTGTTCAACGACGCGAACGGCCGCTCCGGTCCCAGCGTGGCTTTTGAGGGCTGCATCCTGGCGCACTGCGGCGCGAAGTCCCCCGTCGTAGCGTTCGGCCTGAGTTGCTGCTCTCCCCCCGCGTCGTCGGGCGTGATGTTGGCGGCCGGGATAAGAATCTCCACATCAGCCGAAGTATCGCGATTCGCGGACTCGACCGCGAGAACAGCGCTGAGCAGGAAGAGGCCAACTACGTTCAGCACGATCGTCAGTGCGTGTACGACGATCATCTTCGGGCTCGCAGTGCAAGAGGCAAACCCACCTGCTGCAATACAATGTGTAGTCTCGTCACATCTCTACTGCTCCTAGTGTGGGACACAGGCCGGAGCTCCTCAGAATAAGCGGCGCAGGTGGTGAACACAAACCCCGGCCTCAGTCCGTCTCTCCTCGCTCCTCCTCCTTTGCATTTTGTGTTAGTTTGTCACGCAAAGTACTATCTCTCTTTCCTCGCGCCATTTTGGCCTCGTGCGCAGGACTGCGACAGCCGTCCTACTCCTATCGGTACTCCCGCTAAGACGCCACGGTACAGACAACCAGCCTCATTCTGGCAATTGTGGAACACCAACCATCGAACCGAGGACAAAAAACAGTCCCGGCCACACCCGAAGAACTGCTACGCGCGACTTCGGTCCGATGGTCATCTTGTCAGTCCCAGAGTTCCTTTTTTTCTCACCCGCGACGAATATGCGGCCAGCAGTAGATAACCGAGGGAACAAGACACGCGAATCAATTGCTGCATTTCCTCGGGGGCAGAACATTTTTGTGGTTTCAAACAATGTATGTCGCTGTGCAATATAACGAACTTGCGCCGACGTTCGTAAAATGTTTTTTTGCAATGAATGTCGGATTCGGAATGGCGATGTTGAAGTTGAGCGAAGAATAATATATAACTGTCTCTCATATACTCTACCGGCCTGTGGCTGTCTTTGCGGCCTTTGCGGCCGTCTTCACATTCACTCCCGCGTTCCCTACGCGTGCGTCGCTGAAGCCCATTAACTGGCCCTTTACCAGTAATCCATCCACCAGCTCCGCATCGCCACGCGCCACAACCTCGATCAGCAGATCGACCGTCTCTTCCGCCAACCGCCCCAAGTGCGAGGCCAGCACGACCAGCGGGCCGCGGCCCAAAGTGGTTTCATTCATTTGGAACAGCATTTTCGCGGCATTCGAGTTCTCCGCGACCGTGTCGGGAACAGCCGCGTGGGCCCCAACGAGCCCCCACTTCCGACCGCTCCTTGCCAGCGAGTGCGGCTCAAAAGCTGCGCCCTGCACGAACTCACCCAATTCGGTTTCGGCGTTGCCGGAGACGCACAGTTTCTTTTCGCCTGCTTTGGATCGCAGGTAGTTCAGCAACGTGGCCGTCTTCCGGATACCATCGTTCGATTTTTGTTCGGCCGCCTCGAAAACCGGAAGTAGTTTCTCGCGCAGCTTTGTGAGTACGCGCTGTAGATGCAGACAGGATGAGTGCTTTTGCTTCTTCTGCTTCTCCACGACCTTGGAATCGTCGTCCTGCTCCAACGAAGAGCTCTTCTTCGTTTCCGGATCCAAGCGCCAGCCGAGAGTCGCCATCACGTCAAGGGTGAGCGCGACCCCAAACTCCTGCTTTTGCCCCGTCGCCGCTGCCATGAGTGCCTGGAAGCGAGTCCCAAGCCGCTTTGGTGTCGTGTCCAGAAACAACCGCGCCGCTTCCTGCCGGGCCGTCCACCACCACTCGGGGGTGCCGATGTCTTCCGCCGCGACGTCCCAGCGCGCCGTGGCCGCAGCGCCCGAGCTCGGCGACAAATCTTCATCCGAAATCGCCTGGTGCGTTTCTTCTTTTGCTGCAGCAAAAGGGTTGTCATCAAACCTTCCCTCAACATCGCCCCCTTCCTGGTTTATTTCGGGGCTTTCATCATCAACGGCGAGCGTCTCCGCGCGTGCCTCAACGACGAGCGTCTCCGCGCGTGCCTTGAGCAGCGACAAGCGCTCGTCGAACCGCCGGGTTGCAACAACCGCCGCCGCGCGATCCTCCTCAATGTCCTGCTTCCGCTCTTCCGCGACGACTTTCAAATCTTGCTCCAGCCTGCCCCGCAACTGCGCCGCCTCGGCGTCTGTCAAGTCCGCGTGCCGCTTTCGATTCTTCCGCTCGCGCCAGTACCGTATGCCCCGATATGCGCCGTAGCCCGCCGCTGCCACACCCAAGGCAACCGCGACAGCCTTCCCCGGATTGGCGGCTACCCATTCCTTCTGCTTGGTCGCCCACTCCTGCACGGCGCCGACCTTTTGCTGAAGAAGTCCGCCCTCCTCGCTCGTGGAACTTGAATCCCTCGTGGCCGGTGTCGTGGTCGTTGTCATCGTTCGTGGGTCCGGTACCCCGGTGCCCGGTGCGAACGTTTCTGTTTCCGGATCGTAGCCCGGAGGGTAACGCCCATACCGCAGCAAACAGTCATGCGTATAGGAGGAGTCCTTCTGCCACGACACACCCAAAATCTCGCGCTGGTACTTCGGATCGTTGGCCAGCTGCCGCATCTGTGCGTCCTCCCACGCCCGCACCTCGGCCTTTCCCTCCGCACTGCCGAACCACTTCGTCAGTCCTCGGTGCAGTTCGTCCCACCTTTGGTGCACGTTCCGGCCCGCGTTGTGCGCCCAGCACTCCGGGTGCAGCAGGTTCTTCGTTTGTCCACAGTGGTCGTCATCGGCGCTGTTGACGTGCCCCAGGATAAAAGGGTTCTGCTCGCCGACGTTGAATTCGTGCTCCGAGGTCTCCCGCAGGTTGTGCGTGATGCTTGTGTCCAACGCCTGCAGGCTTTTCAACGTGCCGGCGAGGCCGTGCGACGCCCCGCTAACCAACGCCTCCCCAGCCTTTCCCGCGACTTCCTTCGCCGCCTCCGGGTTGTGGCGCGCCCACACGGCCAACGCGCCCCCAGCCAGAAGCATCCCACCACGGCTGGTCACGACATCCAGAACCTGCGCAGAAACTTTGACTATTTTGCCCGTCGTCCTGACCGTGGTGGCGAAGGCGTTTGCTGCGGTACCCGACATTCCCCAGGCATGCCCCGCGAAGCGGCGCCCGAGGTCCAGCGCCTTCGTCCGGTCAAAACTGGAAGCGAAGGGAAGTGCGAGGTCATCCTGACCGTACACCTTCGCGAAGAACAAGCCTTGCGCGAGCTTTTGCAGCGCTAGCCCCGCTTGCAACTTGTCCTTTTTGGCGGTGGAGAACAAACCGCGGCAATCGTGGATTGCCCTCACCTCGTCCGGCACTCCGCCCTTTTTGCCCCCTACCCGTGGATCGAAACCGGGGTACCGGACCGCATCTGAGTAGCAAACCGGCTGCAGATACTCGCCGGGCATGACGCGCGCCCTCGCCCCCGCACGCATCGCAAAGAGAACGGGGTGGCGGAGAGTATCGGAAGGAGAACTCGAGTCGACCATGACGTAATCGTCGGGATTCGTGGAGAAAGACTTGACTTCGTGGCCAACTCCGAGGGACGGCGCGGAGGACTCTGTTGCAGCCAAATAACCCGCCGCCGCGTGTTGCTCTTCTTTTTGCTGTTCAAAGAACTTCACCACGGAATCCCACAGCGGCATGTAGTGTGCTTTATTCCACCCCTCCAGTTGTCCTGCGGATGACCCCTGACGAACCAACAAATTCTGCAGCACCTCCGAAAACGCTTCGTGTGGCGGTGGGGCGTGCTCGTGCTGCTTCACCATAGCGATCGTTCCCTTGGGCGGCGCCCCCAGCCGAACATCGATCCTCTCGCGCTGCAGCGCAGGCAAGTCTGTTTGATCTAGCATCTTCCTGTACAAATCTTCGTTTAGCGGTCTTCTCCGCTGCATCGTCCAGCCCCCGGCCGCAGCAGGATTTGGGTCTGGACTTCGGCCTGCCGCTTGCGACGTCACGTTGCCGGCGCTCTCAAGATGAACATCACCGGTGCTACTTCCCTCCGCGTTCGTGGTTCGCGTTCGGTCCCGGTACCGCCAGTGCACCAGAGGCACGCGCACCGGCGTCTTTGTGCCCGGCGCCAGGACCGGCACCAGGCGCGAGCCCCACTGCCCGGGGTAGTCGGACTTCTTCAGCGCACTGGCTTCGTTCACGACCACGTACAGGTTGTACTCCTTTGCCTTGGCCGCGATTTGTGAGTTCCTCTCGACCCCCCAGACGTCCGGCCGCCAAGGCGCATCGTCGAAGGTCTGCGGGAGAAAATCCTCGTCTTCATCCTCAGCCACCATGGTCTCGCGGGAGTTCGCTTCTGGACGTGGCGAATCACTTCTCGGATCTTCACTGTTCTGGCGACCGTCCTCTGCCACCACGGAAGATGTCGTGCCATCTGGTGAGAGGACAAGTTCTTTGTGCTCGCGCGATTGCAGCAGCACCACACCGGTTGCAGTGAGGCACAGTCGCGTACAGCTGTTGATGACACCGAGCAGGACCAGGAAGGTCGCTCCACGATGCCCGGCGACATTCACAACCGAACGCAAGTACATCTTCCTTGGTTGCGATCGAGAAAAAAACGTTCAAGTTGCTTCGAAAAAATTCAAAAAATAATGCAGTATTGAAAAAAATCATGGGAGGGCGGCGTAGATCGAGCACCCTGCGCGTGCAAGACCATGAGAAAAAATTATTATTCACGGGATCGAAGTCGAATCATGATCGGAGATGCGATGAATCCGTATTAGGGACAACGACACACAAGCGGGACACGGACAGACACCGAAGCGACACGAGCACGGCCCACTGCTCCGTGATTCGAGCTACCGGAAACCGAGCGAGATGAAAAAGCAAGGCAGAAACGTCACCAGTGCCAAAAACCGACCCACTGCAACATTGGATGGCTGGATGGATGGATGGATGGATGGATGGATGGGTGGATGGATGGATGGTTGCGGCCCGCGCCTTTCCCAGACGTGGCCTAGTGTGCCTGTTTCAGCGTGGGTGCTACTTGCAGGGGAACTCTCTCCTGGGGCAGCTCTCGCGACAGGCAACAATCCCTTTAGTCCTTCATAATCTGTCTTGGGATGTTTGCCGTTCGCTCGACTGAAGCTACGAAGCGCACAGTACAGCAGCTCCGCAGAGCGTCCGCACGTGGCCTATAGCTAGACCGAGATTTCATCGGAATTGCTTCGATCACGGGACCAGCTCCAACGGACGTTCGCGCACGATACAGATCCGTAGTCAGATCGCTTGTGTCGGACCTCTTGCACGGAAAAGAGGAATTTTTAATTTTAACCGATTTTTTCACGACTTACCGCACCGATTGAAAGATCTCACTTTTCCTCATCAGAAACCGGAGCCCCGTCGCGCGGTATAGATCACAACCGAGCTGGAGAGGATTGGGCTCGCAAAAGGAAACACAAAAGACATATACTCATTCAGTTTCATCAGTTCATCTTTATCGAAGCGACCTTGGTTGTTCTGTTCTGGTTGGTTCTGGGAAGCAACTGACATCAGTCACGTGAATACGAGAAATAAAAAAAAGACTATGCCCAAAATTGCCCTTTTCTAAATAAATTGCTTCTACGCACTGAAAAAAAACTAAACAGGAGTCAGCTTCAGCGGAATCGCTGACCGTTCACGACAGCCTGAAGCTAAAATCTGCTTTCCTTACAACTCTCGCTTGCGCACCCCAACTCTATTTGCTTTTCAATAAGTTGCTGCATGTACGAACTGTAGGACTTTCTCCGTAAGCCGATTATTTACTTCACCGAAGATAACACCTGGTGGGTCTCCTGGAAGTCAATGAGCCCGCCGCTACTCCTACTCGTCCTCGCTCTGTCCACCCCACCC
>RXOD01006463.1:0-10275 GCA_005223375.1 Amoebophrya sp. AT5.2
CGCCTGTCATCTCTGCGTCTCGCGCTCTGCGTCATCTCGCCTGCGTGCGTCGTATGATTATGCCCCCCGCCGCTCTTCTGTTGGTTGTGCCTCGGCCTCCTGTACTTGTCTGTGGTTGTGGTTGTACCTCCTCAGTTCGGGTCGGGTGCGTGCTCGTCCTCTGCCGCTGGGCTCATGTGGGAGGGTGGCTGGATCCACATGCTTCCGTCCAGCTTGGTGGATCCATCTCGCGCGAACGGGATTCCGTTTTTTACGTGAATCCCGTTGACGTGATTCCGCGAGTTACGTGAATTTGACTTACGTGATTTGGGTCGCGTTACGTGATTACCCCAAAGCAGTTACGTGAATCCCTCCTTTTCCCCTTTACTAATACTTAGCTTGTTCCGTAGGCGTAGCGGTAGCTAGGATCGGACCGTGAAAGTGGATCTGATCGTGAGCCGCCCGAGGCTCTCTGGCTAAAAATATGCAACAGCGTGCTCCCGAACTCAAACGTAAGAAAGTAGCAAGTAAGTACCATGACAAGAACTACCACCTCCACGACGAAATCGAGTACTATAATGTCGCAGTTCTTGTCCTCTTTTTCGCGTCCTCTGCAAATGCAATGCCAGCAGTGCGGTCGTCGCTCCACCTCTTTTGCTTTTCTTTTCATGCTTGTGCCGCTACTTTTGACCATCGAGAGCGTCGCTAGTGCTAGTCGCGGAGGCAGTGATCACGCCCTTCTTGGCGCAAGCACAAGCGCAAGTAGCAGACCCGGACGTGGAGTTCGAGTTGCGTTGCCACGACCTCAGTCCCAGCAGCTTGAGAGCGACCTCCGCAATGTTGCAGAGGAGCAGGAGCAGAAACGCGAGCAGAAGACTCCTCCGCCCCCTCTCGATTGGATGCAGCAAATCTCGAGCGGGTTGCTAGCCTTCCAGGACGAGAAAGTTCCGTTTCTGCAGCGAGCGCGCGGCCCCCAGATCGACTTCCGCGTGCTCGGACGGCACGGCTGCGGCACGGTATATTGCACGGGCGAGCCGTCGCGACACCTGGTTCCCTTTCCAGTGCTACGGGAGGAAGAACAAGGAGCACGGGAGGTACCTGGTGGAAGCAGTAGATCGTCCTCGCTGCACTACAACGGAGGCGGCCCGCCCGTCGGCGACCCGGACTCCATGATCGATGTTGATGTTGACGAACAGTTTCCGTGTGTTTTACACTGTCGCACCGAGGATCCCCCTCCACGCCGAGGAGATGTTGAACGACGAGAGCCCAATCTGTTCACTTTCACCCCAGCGGCGAACAAGAACGACGCTCCAATGTCGGTGCCCATGAGCTCGCTGAAGGCAGATTATAGCTCTCTGTTCCACCGGTTCGCGCCGCCGAGAACCCCGGCCCTTACTCGTCGGCCCGCCGGATCGTCTGGGGGCTCAACAGATCCGCCGGCTCCGGGTTCGCCACGTGCGCGCGCGGCGTCGCGGCAGCACGGCGCACAGCTGAGGCTGACGGAGACCCCAGTTGGTGACTCTGAAGTGCACCTGGATGCGCTCGCGCAGGAAGTTTGCGCAATCATTTTTTCCGACGCCAACGATGACGCTAGGATCCAGGCAGCTGAGGAGTACCGGACTTACGGAAAGCAGTACTTGAAGAACGGAATAAAGCCACAGAATAAAGAACAGGCGAGTGCTTGCACCTCCGCTACGAAAACTCGTCCTCTCCAGAAGGAGCAGAAGCAATCGAAGAAGAGACCGAGTCGTCTTGCAGTAGACAGCAGGAGAGGCGGGAGGCGAGAAGATGAAGATGGTGATCCTGAGAGCTCTGAAATCCCGGGTGCCGCCTCGTCGTCTTCAGCGGATCGATTTAATGCAGGTGAAGATGCTGATGCTGCAGCTGGTGACTGGCCGACTGCGGCTCCCGCGTCGAGCTCTCGCTCCTCGACTACGCAGACCACTGCTCATCAGAAGCAGAACCAGAATCTTCAGTACAAGGAGAATCGTCCACGACCACGACAGGTTGCTCCGCACGCCGTCGGCCGTGTTTTGCGGCCTCCACCGCTCCCGGGCTACGCACCTTACCTGCCGGGTGTGATGGCTTCTCCCCGCCCTGCCGAGGGCTGTCAAGAAGGAGCTCATCCGTTCCCGCCACCCCAGCGCGTATCTGCTCGTCATGTGCAAGTGCCACCAGGTCCGCCGCCAAGAATGCCGGCGGAGCAGGAGCTACAGCCCGCCGCTACCGATGAATTTCTTGTACCAAGTGCAAGTGCTGCTTCCCGGCGCGCCGCGGAGGAAAAATCTGTAAGAACGGGCACGAACGCGAGCCGGTCTGGCCGTGGGCAACCAGCTGGGGATACTCGATTGTGCCGACCCTGCGGTCCTGTTGACGAGGAGGTGACGGGAGAGGGTTTGGTGTCGGTAGGAACCATCGGCCATCCTAAGGCGTGCAGGGGGCCGCCGTGCAAGTACGTTAGGAGGAAAAAGGGGTGTCGCGACGGTGGCAGCTGCCCCATGTGCCACCTGTGCTCCTGGAAGAAGGCCTAAGTAAGAAAGTAGCTGTGTCGCTCGCACCAGCGAAGATGATAGAATGAATGTTGAGGAATTTGTTGCCGTGATTCCACAAGAGTCGTGTAATTGTGCGTGAAGACAGAGTGTAACACATTGCATATGTTTCGGCCTTTTTGTTGCGCACGCGCACGCCGGTATTTCTTCAGCCGCACGGCATTCAATGAAAATACGAAGACGTTGCACGACAGATCTAGATCTCTTCGTTGGACCTGATGAACGACGAAGAGCTGCATCCACCATGAAGAACGGCCTGAGAAAAACCTAAACTTCTTGCCCCGCGCGGCTATAGTCTGAGCAACTTCCTCTAGTCCACGTTTTCAAATACAATTTCAAACAAAAAGCTGGCGCACGCAGCAGCGCAGGTAGAAGCAGCTTCATCGACCGCGAAACAGGTACAGGAAAAGGTTTAAGAAACAGAAACAGGAGCAGGAGGTCAGGTGTTTTTGATGTTGCTGCGGCTGCGCAAGTTCTTGTGTCGCCGCGGCACCGGCGGCTGCTGCATGATCTTTATTCGTTTTCGCAAAACCTGGAGTTCGACTGTTCCACCTCCAATAAACAAACCAAAGCTATAGCGTCTGCAACTGCAACCGCAAAGTCCCGGGTCGACATCCTTGCAAGGTCAACATCTACATCACCATCAACATCATGATCAGCTGCCAGCTTCTCGTCTTCGGTAAGTAGTTTGCGCGTGCAGCGACCAACTATTTGTACTCATCTTGCCAAGAACATAGCCATACTCATCGTGACAGACAACAAGAACCAGTGTATTGTTTCGAGTTCAACGTACTTATTTTTCGCTTCGGTTACATCAAACGGAAATTCTAAAACAAAAATTCACACCTCCAGGCAGCACCATTGGAACAAAATGAAAATGGCATTTCGAATCTCGGTCCTGCAGATATTTGTCTTCCGGAGTTGGACTTTCGGGACCACGAACGCCGTGAAGACGAGGGCCTTGACCCGTGCGAAGGCACGCGCTCTCTGGCGGAGCCAGGCAAATCAAGACCAAGAAAATCCTGAAGAATTACAACCCCACGCGCAGTATCAAGCTCAACACCACCATGGACGTCGAGGTGGAGCTGTGGCGTCCGAACCGCATGCACGACATTGGGAGCGTGGTCGTGGTCGCGGGATCATTCGACGAGACGTGGGCGGAGACGGCGCTCGTGGCCCGCTGCATCACCACGCTCAACATCATCACCACGAGCAAACTTTTCATCAACAGCATCAACTTCAACACCAGGAGCATGTTCCTCATTCTCATCACCATCAAAGTCAAACGCAAGCGGCGCGCGACATCGTCAGCCTGCTGCGGCGCAGCATGTTAAACAACTCCAGAACCAACTACACGACGCAGCAACATCAACATCATGAGGTCGACGGTCCTGCGCAAAGAAACAGTGCGAACGCGTTTGCGGGAGCGCATCCGCCTCCTGGCATAGGCCACGGCTCCACCGAATGGCATCCGCATCCGGTGGAGCCGCGGCCTATGCCAGGAGCTCCTGGAGCTCCTTCCAATTCGTCCAACTCCAACTCCCACACCGGCGACACCTGGTGGGGTTGGAACACCAACAGATCCAGATCATCTCCTGAACTTGAACAAGCTCCGTTTTCGCAAGGACGCCGCGAACCCGAACCCCCACTGTATTCGGCCTACGATTTATATTACAAAACAGGTCCCCAACATCATGACCACGACGTCACATCGCCGGCTTACGTCGTCACTGACAACGAAGATCCTCGATGGCGGGTGATGTCCTCGTCCGGGGCACAACCACAATCTCCGTGGGTGATGTCCTCGCCCGGCGGGACACAAGAAAATCACCCGGCGGCTGGCTTCCAGCCTTCTGAGATGTTCACGGTTACGAGTTCTTCGTCGTCGCAGTCGCATCGGGGGGGGCCGCGAGGTGGGACGAGGGACAACTACAACTACAACAGCAACAACGATGCGTTCCTCGGGCCCCCGCTCGGTTCGTCGACGGAGGGCAGCCCATTTATTTTCGGGGTGTCTTCAGGTGCGCCGCGTTCTGCAGGCCCACCGGAAGGTCCGGACCTGCCAGAAGGTCCGGCAGGTTCACCTGCCGCTACTCATAGCCTGGTACTAGGAGGTACTCTTCATCAACATCATCGACATCGAGATCGCGTGCGAGAGACAGCAGGACTGTCTCCTCTCCATCCAGCCGTTTTTCTTGCTCCAACTCGCCCGCGCGACACGTTCTCCTCGTTCAGCGGTTGTACGGCGAGCAGCAGCCAGAATCAAACGCAACAGCATTGGCCCCCTAGAACTTCATCTGATACGAACGTCCGCTACCGCAATTTAGGGAAGATGTTACGAGTCGTACGTAACGTCTTACGACCATGTGAAGAGGACGCACCACACCACGCGCATGGCCAGAAACAGCATCAACAAGAAGCCGAAGCGCGACATCCACCTGTAGGCTGCACTACCTCCCGGAGCAGCGCGTGTGCAGAGGGATCGTCGGGGGGGCCGCAGCCTCCGCCAGCCGCTTCCAGCAAATCCAAATCCAAAGCATCTCCCCAGCAGCAGTATGCTCGAGCGTTCGCGTCTCAACATCAGCGCCGATGCAAAGAGCCCCCCTCGCCCGTGTTTCCGTCCAGCGGAGGTCCTTCTTGTTCTTCCCATGATCATGGAGGAACAGGACACCACGTCACCCACAACCAATATGAAGGAGCCTGGGGGACTTCGAACAACAGCAGCGGCAGCGCAGCGACCGCGCTACAAGTACAATCGCATCCGCAACAGCCGCCGGAACTTTCGTTGGCTCCGTCATCGTCGCGGACGGGCTTCTACGATCATGGCGCTGACGGTATGAAGATCTTTCAAGAATTTCGTGAAGCCGTGCGCGGCCGCGGCTCGACTGAGACGGGTGCTGGGGCTCCAGCCCCTGGCCAAGGACAAGTAGAATTTTGCCTACAACCGGCTGCCGCTGCGCCGCACCTCCTTCCGATGGTGCCAGAGCAAGTAGAAGTAGGCGTGGACCACCTGACTCAGGATCAGCAGCAGGCACGAGTTCCCGGTCCTGCCCGGACTTATCTTGACGAGGACCAGGTGCTGGTTCCTCTTCAACAGGGCGGACCCGCCGCCGGGCTTCTGGTCCGGCGCTCGCAGCCACAGCCTCTTCAAAAGGCAGTTCGAGCCTCGGCAGTCGAGCAGGACACCACGATCTCCACCGCCGCACCAGGACAGGGCCGCTCGAGTAGTTCTCGAGCTGTTCTTTTTCAGTCCAACGCGAAGCCCAAGCCGAAGGCGAAGCCCGGCAAGCCCGATGAACGGACGGCGCCTACTCGCGACGCTGGCTGCAGCGAATCTCCGCTGCCGCCGGGTTTGGTTGCGCGGGGGCAGCACGTTGCTTTCTTGGCGGATGCCGTCCGCGATTTCACTGTAGAGCTGGAACGGGCGCTGCACCAGTCGGAGGGATCGGGAACGGGAGAGGATGAGCCTTGGACTTGGTCCCCAGATGAAGAACTTGCTTCCATAGAAGGAGGACGGGACGACGTCGGAGTCGGACAGAACAGAAGCCTAGCACAGCTTGCCAAAACCGCCCCGAAACTTGTGTCTGCTGTGCATTGTGTGCTGTCGCTGTGCCCGACAAGAAAAACGGCGGATCAAGCAGAAGCTGCAGGAGTTCTCGCGCGTGATACCGCGTGCTTGTGGCATGACGCCACGCATGAAACGGCGCCGCCGCGGAAGGACGACGATGGCGGGAGCGACGTCCAGGAGGCGAGCACAATGGGAGCGGCCTACGATAACCTGGTCACACACTACCGCTACCTGCAAGAGCTGCAGGCAAAGATGTCCTCGACATGGCCATCGTCTTTGTCCCAGCACACTTCCAGTTCTAGCACTGCTCCTGATCCGTCAACCTCATGGTCGTCGGCTTCGGTGCGACAATCCGCTCCTGGCGCTGGAGGTGCAGCCTCGGCGTCGGCTGCGGGGCCAGGTGAAGATCTAGATCAGGCTCTGTCGGCGCGTCCTTCTCGCCGCTGGTGTGACGACCACTACCTCCTCGAACTACTCGATGAGCTGCGCTCGGGAAGAACGGACGAGCCAGACAGGACAAGGGGGGAAGCTTCATCGTTAAAAAGCCAGGGAGAATCACCACCACAGGGTCAGGGAGAAGCTCCTTCTTCTTGTGCAGCTGCCGACGACGGGGCAAGAACCTCGTCCGGCGAACCTGGTCCTTGCGCGCCGCTGCGCACTACCGCGGACCTTGCTACCGGTAGTGCGCAGCGGCGCGCGCGCGGGTTCCAAAACCGCAAGCTGCCCGTGGACGCCATCCATCCCTCAGAAGTTCGTCGGCGCGCGCGGGCCGAAGCCAGCAGAGAAAAAGCTGGGGATGACAACGACAACGACAAGCCCCTCTCAGTCTTTGCAGAGGACCCGGTGCTGGGCCCGGAAGAAGCTCCTCAGGAAGTTGTACTAGTAGAAGAAAAACAAGAATCTTCTATCCTTTCGTTGGCGGCCGCCTTGGGCCACTACGGGTTGCCGAAACCGACAGAGGAATGGCGCCCTTCGACACCAGTTCCGTCCAGCCCCTCTTGCAGCCAGGAACCGGCTCAAGGCGAAGGCGATAGCAGCGCAGATTCGAAGTCGGAAGCGAATGCAAGTGGACCTGAGCAATCGCCCAGAGCGATCGTGTTTGGTCGACGTGGCCGCAGTAGTTCTCCGCTCGGGTTGCCACAGCCGAGTCCGAGTGATTTTCACCCCCATGGAGGTGTCGACGTTCATCACAGCCACGTCATCAGCATCGCGCCCATGGAGCCAGCTGCCTCCGGACCAACGCCTTTCCACGTGGTGTATGCTGACGTCGAAAACGAAAACCCAGGCCCTCCTGCTCCTGGGGATCGTATGGATGCGATTTTCTCCGAAACCGATGCAGGGACAGAAAAAACTATCGTATCGTATCGCATCGTAGCTTCCTCGTACGCGTCTCAAGCAGGTCGCGATGAAGATCGCTCGGGGGAGGTTGAGGCGGACCAAACGGAGGAGGAGGTGGTATCCTCCCACTTCGCCAACACGGGCGTGGGCATTTTTGATGAAGTGCGCCGGGACCACCTCGGCGGCGCTGTGGTCGCAGCTGATCCTGTTTCTGGTGCAGTAGAAGATGCAGAAAACTACATTGTGGAAGGTGCGAGCGAGGACGTACGGGTACGCGGTCAACGAGCTACGAAAAGCAGCCAGCATGATCTGGTGGAGAACCACGGCCTATCCGTGCTGGAACATGCAGGAAATCAGGGACACGGGGTGTCCTCGTCGTGGCACGCGGACTTGGGTGGCTGCCAAGTAGCCGACGCCCTGTCCGTCGCGGGAATGAGTTTGAGTCGCTCGTCCCTCTCGTCGTCGGCGTGCTCTGGTGGCTCGACAACTCAGAAGCCGGAAAACAGGTTTTTTACAGCTAGTTCGTCGTCCCTGACGAGGGAGGGGGTGGTCTCAATTCCAAGCCATACAGGAGCAAAAAAAAGAAAGAAGTGATCGAAGTAAGAGTGGTTTCGGAGTCGCACTCGGGGGAAGGATGCGGAGGTCGGACGATGGAAGAGGAAGATTTTTGGGGCCTCCTGGTCGGAAGGTGCGGAGGATGCTTGGTGCGGGGGTGGCGGAGGAAACTGGGCGGGAATAATCACCCGCTGGGTTGTTCATCAGCAGTACAAGAACTTAGTTTCGATTTATTTATTTCAAGGAAAAAGATGGAGAAATCAAAGTGTACGTGTACGTGTACCACGTGTAGCAAAAATAAAATGAAAGCCAGCAGAAGCGTTGTACGAGTACGTAGGATGAAGATCGCCGCCTGTGAGGCTATGCGTATGATCGTCCTCGCACGCCAGAAATTGAAATGCATTTCATAGTGGGAACAAAAACATATTTGTTTTACCCTAATCGTTGACCATTTAAGGTAAACTAAAGCACGCGAGGTTCGAAACCCGCTATCCCCCCCTGACAAACACAGACATTTTTGAGGGTGTCCGGTCAACATATTGATTTCGACCGTTGCGGACAAGATGCAAGAAGGCTAGCAGCGCAGGTGGGATGGTCGCAGAGAGGAATTTGATCTCGTTTTTCCTTGCGGTCGCCACAGACAGAAAATAAAACTGGATTGAGTCTTCCGCTCTAAAAAGTGTCGACGGGCCGCTTCCTGGAAGCGGTTTGCAGTTCCGAAAAACGCACATACTAAAACCAACGAACCGAAAACAAAGGCAAGATCAAGAGTTTGAAAGGACCACTAAAAAACTGGACGGGCTCAGCTTTTCTCGTGTACCCTTACCCAGAACAAGCTGGAGCGTTCTCACGTGTAGGTCCAGTGGCACCTCCACGCGGACGCCTGTTGCGTTCACCGCTACAAATCTATCGCTCACGAAATCAAAATGAGAATGAGAAGGAGTCTTTCATCTCTTTGCTCAAACAATGTTCCCACTGTCCGGCATCCTGATTAGCACGAGCCTCTCTGGCGAAGATCAACACGTGGTCACCGCGTATCGCAATCGTGATGTCTTCATGTTCTCCTGTTCAAAATGTTGAAAGGCTTTATTGAACTTGATGCTTCGTTCTCAGCGCCTGCAATGAAAACGAAAAGAGTTGAGTACTACAAATATCTCCACCCTCAGAGCGAAACGGAAGCCGACACGGAAACTCCACCGCTGCCTACAACTTGAAGTCTTCGTCTGGTACTGGTACAAAAGAAAAACAAAGACCTGTCCCAAATTAATATCTACTTCAGTTGTACTTGTACTTCGATCATACTAGTCGCGTAGTTGTAGTAGTAGTAGTAGTACTTGTACATGTACATCATTCAAGATCTAGATCAATCAGAGAGGCATCCGCGTCGTTGCGTACCACCAGCAGCGGCACCATGAGGAAGACGAGGGATGGCTTTTTAGCAGCCTTTTTCATTTTCTCTATTTGTGGTTCGTCCGTCCTCGATTCCAGCAGTAATGGAGGCCCGCTACTTCCAAACGCGTCTTCGGGTTTCGCCGTCGCGATGCGTTTCGAGGTTCCAGCAGAAGCGGCAGTGACCAGCTCGGTCAGGGGAGGAGCAGATCCTCAGCACAATGATGAAAAGGAGGACGCAGTCGAGGTGGGAAGTGGTGAGCAGCCTTTCTCCACTGTTGCAGGAGGGCCGGCTCGGGACCCCTCGACGCAAGAAGCGGCCGCGCAGGAGGAACAAGCTGCCCCCCTGGAATTTCGGCACCTACGATACGACCCTCTGCCGCATCATCAGGACCACGAGGATCAAGGTCAAAGATCAGAAGGACCAGAGGACGAAGCAGCCGGGCTATCTCCTCCTCCCGCGCAGCCGCACGGCCGCGTCGACCCGCCGGGGTTATTCTCCTCACGGCTCGAAAGGCTCGAGCGATATCTTGAGAGCGACTCGCGGCCCATTTCCATCGGGTCGCTGGACCACTTGGAACGCGGAAAGGACCAGTGCTGCGCGCTGCCTTGCAAGTACGCCTGGAAAGCGAAACCCTGCAAGGACGGGCCTCTGTGCACCCGGTGTCACCTCTGCAAATATACCAAAAGCCGCTCCTCCTGCAGATCGGCCCAGGATTCGGTCGTGAAGAGCCAGAAGTGCTCTTGGAAGAAATCCGAGGATCCAGAAGGAGCTCCGGTGGTGGTGGACGAAAGCTCGAGCTGTAGTAGAAACGCAATTTTTCCGGGAGGACCGGGAAACAATAGGCACAACTCATCCTCGACGTCTCCATTGAGCGAGTCCGTCCTCAATGGAGA
>RXOD01006464.1:0-10273 GCA_005223375.1 Amoebophrya sp. AT5.2
GAGGTCGTGATGTTCTTGCATGTCGTTGCAAAAAAAATCTGCACTCACACGCACTTCGCTGCTTAGCTAGTGCGCTGCAATGCGTGCCCGTGCGATTATTTCCGAAACATCAAGTAAGCGCTACTTTACAACCCACACGCAATATTGGAGCCGCTACAGTAGATCGTCTACTATTACTGTAAGTAGGTGCTTGACTAGTAGACTTCTGCTACAGTAGAAATCGAATACCTACAGTAGCGATTTTTGATTTTCAACGAAAGTCAATAAATGGGCTACAGTAGATTTTGACCTACAGTAGCCAAGTCCTAAGTCGCTGGCGGGCTTCTGTAGGTCGCCAGCTACAGTGGATTTTTGCTCGTGCTGTGTGGATCCGTAATCACAATAGTATACTTGATGTTTTTGATCAAATTCTTTCGTCCTGAGGCACGTGGCAAATTTTTCAGCTACAGTAGTTTTTTCGCGGCTACAGAAGCCGCTACAGTAGCGAGAGCTACAGTAGAAATCGTAGCGATAATTTTGCCTATTAGTATAGTAATATTGTAGTTCCCTGCGCCGTAGGCGTAATCGCAAGACCGTCAACGGAGCGAGACTGCTGGTAACGAGGCGTAAATTTAAATTTGCCACACACATACAGTAAGCAGCCACAGTCAGCTCACGGCTCCGTAGGAGCGACAGTAGACGTGTCGTGTCGTCGGTGAAGCGCCAGCTGAATCGAAGGTGTGGCTGGGCAAGGGTAAACATTTTTGAGACGGGAAAAAGCAACAGAGTTTCCATGGCCAGTCGTAGTTCATGGAGAGACGAGTCTGACTCTCGGCGATTCACCCCATTTTATGCCATAAGCCTCTTCGCCCCAGCCCCGCCGGTCCCCCGACACATCTACTTCCGCTCCTTCCTCCCCCGACACAACAGCACGATGTGGCCCGACACAGTGGTCCGAGGTGGTGGTGTGCGTGAGTGCGTCGTCCAGGGTGTCGTTCAGTGTTCCTGTCAGTGCCTTCAGTTCCTTCACCCGCACCGTGTTCACCCGCCACATCGTCCGCACGCGCCGCCGCCACTCGTCGTCCCGTTCGGAGATCACGGGGTAGGACTGCTCGGGGAACTTCTGGGGGGAGCCCATGGCCACCGGCGGAGCCTCCACGATGGTGACGTCCCCAATGTCTGAGAGCGTCCCTCCACGGTTCGTCCCTCCACGGTTCGTTGCCCTTTCAGTTGCTCCTTGCGCAGCTCCGCCTTTAGCGTGGTTACTCCCGAGATTTAGAGCAGCCGTTCGAAAAACTCAATGCCAGAGACTGTGAAAAACTAGCTTCCGATGGTCAGTAGAGACTCTCTCACATCTCGATGCCCGCCGGTACCGGTTTGACAATTGGGGGGTATCGATTGACGCGAAGGAGAATAAAAGCAGGCAGTAGCGATGGGCGATCGCCTGCAGAAACGAAGAACCCGAAGACGGCGACAGACGATGACTCTTCCATCGAGAGACAAAACGCCTACAGAGGACATGACGGGTCTCGACAAACTCCCATCGATAACAAATCTCAATGCTCGCTCCCGGGTCAAAAAACCCCTCTAGGCAGAGCGCCTTTGGAAGGGTATTTCTTGTAGGTTTGACCCATTTCCTGATGACCCCCTCTTCCGGCGAGATCCTCGTAAGACTCTGTCCACCGATGAATAGCAATAGACCACTGCTCAACCGCTGGCATTCAGTTTTTTGACAAAGGCCTAAGAGACGCTCGGAACATCGTGAGCAGCTCTGTATCGGAGGATCGGCCCCCGTCTGAGCCACACGATTTTCTCGGCATTCCACGCGACTGAAGAATCCCCTCGGGAAGCTGTCGGCGCGCCGCAGCGCGTCCATCCCGAACACCCCGCGGAACGACTGGTCGAAAGCGCGTGTTGGGGACGACGGTGTCCGTGGCGTGTGCTCCGGCGTCAACTGGAAGATGCTGGAGTGGTCGGGGTCCGGCTCCAGCAGGTTGCTCAATGGTGGTGGTGGTCCGGGTGGCGTGGAGAGTGCTGATGGCGAGGTCGCGGTCGTCACCGGCGAGATGATCCTTTCTCCTCTTTCCGCGAGATAATCGAGATCTTTTCCGCCCTCCTCTTTCCGGGATGAAACCGAGGTCCGGCTTGGGGAGCTTTCCGTCGGGGTTTGGAAAAGAGGTGCTGCCTCCTCCGCCAGGGTGCTCAGCCTGCGGGGCGGCGGAACTGCTGAGTACCCTGGCGGAGGAACTGCACAACGGAAGCTGACGGAACTCCGTACGGGGTCTGCGTTCTGTAAACCAGTAGTCCGGAGGTGGTCTCCGCGCAGGGAAACGGAAACGCTGCGCCTCGTGAGCGGAACCGTTTCGAACTCCTCCGTTTTTTTTTTTTTTTTGATTTTTTTGGAGTTCGAGGCGGCCCCCCGCAGCCGGCTGGAGGACGGCAACGACTGCTCGACAACTGCCACCTCACGACCCTCACCGAGCGACTCGTGGTGAGACCCTTCTTGCGACTGCGAGCGACGGGCAGAACTAATGCCAGGAATCGGTGTCGCAGGAAATGGCGTTTTTCTGCAGGGCGATCTACTGTAGTCAATGCGCGTTGTTATAGGACTTCTCCAGGGCGATGTAGTGTCAACACCCGCGACCGCTTCATTTTCGCCCATGTCGTTCAAGTCCTCCCTGATGCCCAGGCCGTTGACGCCCCGGTCGCTGCCGCCACACTCTCCCGAAGCCGTCACGCGACCACCAGCTGCAGGCACGTTCATGCTCTCGACTTTTTTTTTCAGCAACGCCTGCATTCGTCGCTCCGTCTCCGCGAACTTCTGCGTGGCCTTGTAGAAGGCTTTGCTGCCGTTGGCCAGGTCCCCCGCCAGCTCCGCGATCTTCGCGTCGCGCCGCAGGATCTCGTCTTAGAGCTACGGAAAATGCATATTTATCCATATTTATCATCAGCTGCCGACCGAGCCATAGCGACGTACGCGATCAGTTTCCATCGGGAGAGACCGAGCCAAGAAGCCCCGACACCCGAGTCGGATGGGCCCTTGAAACACTCACTTTCTCATACCGCAATGAGTCTCGAGGGCAGCCCGTGGCCCCAACCCCAACACGACCACCCCAACGCCCCCCACCATTTCCACCCATGCTGGCACTGGCCGAAAAAGTTAGCAAAAATTTATTTGAAGAAAGTGCCGGCTTCTAATATGCTTTTCGCGTATGCATTTTCCGTGCCCTTAATCGTCGTCGCGTCCCGCTAGCTGCTGAAAAAACCCCTGCGCCTTTTCCGCCAGCGCGGACTTCTCGTGGCGGACGCGGGTCAATTCCTCCCGGCAGTGGGCGAGCTCCCCGTCCTGCAGCGCGAACAGGAATCGGGTCTGCAGGGTCTGGGGGAGCTCGCGTGGTGACAGGGGAGCCTCCATCTGTGTCTGTCGTGGTTTTTACAATTTTTAATGCATCAATTTATCATCGATGGAAAAATCTTCAAATCGAAATGGAAATTATCCACCAATAGCTATTATACGGGCAAATGTGGCGAGGACGCTATCAATAGCTAAAAAAATTGTAGGTAAATAGCTACGTTGGGACGAGGTCGGTGCTCCCATGTCTGACACATCGGTGGTTCTGATGTGGTTCTGATCGGCGCATCGGTCCTCGCGCTGCGGAGCGGCGACCAGGGATCGGAGAAGGGTGGCTCCGCGAGCTCCAGTGTCTCGCAGCCTGCAATCGCCGAAAGGTCCAGCGTCGGCTCCGCCTCGTCCATTACGGGGCCTCGGGGCCCGCTCGCGATCTCGCGCTCTTTGAAACTTGTTTTCTTCAAACACTTATCGCCGTGTCGCCGTGCATCTTTCGATGAAATCGACCTCTGCAATTATCGTCATACGCATACGTATTATATCGACTAGCTGTAAGTGGTTATGATGCCGCTGGTGCTGATACTACGAAATCCTATCAGGCGATCCGTTTGGTCTCCATGAATTCACTTCCGTGGCCCTGGACGCGAGGTCGTGACCGATACGTATACTTCAAAGAACGAAACGGGTCGAGTCATCAGGCATAGAAGGATCAATCACACACTTTGCTTCCAGTTGCACACCATCAAAGAGAAAGATGGAAGCCGCCGGCCCATAGCGCCCATACCGCCAGAGAACACCGTAGCGCCGGCGGCGCCAGCGAACATCGCCTGAGACCAGAGAACATCGTTTCCTGTTCCTTAATTCAGTCCGGGGGCAATACCAATGGCCAAAATCTTCTCGGACGAGGTCCCAAAATAAATACCAATTCTTAGTCATAGTCTCGAAAGCACTGATCTCGATATCACTCATGCTTCGTCCAGCAGCGCTTTGTCAAAGCTGGAGGACCTGGAGTAATTACTGGGACTCGGCGTCGTGGACTGGGAGCTCAACCGCGTCGCCTGCGTCGTCGAGCTCAGGGTTTCCAAAGCCGCCGCGCTCAACCGCGGTTGATTATGATTCAGATTCCCGCCCGGACCCCCGCGATGTTGATTACCCCCCGCTCCTCCTCCGCGATGATTCCTCCGCGGACTCTGGCGGGTTTCGTCCTGCTTCGGGCGCCCGCTCGCGATCACGCTCGACGCGGCCTCGAAGATCACGGCGAAGGCTTCCTCCAACAGCACGTTCTGCGGCTCAAGCTGCATCGCTTGCATAATGGCCTCCAGCGCCCGCTCCGAGCGCCCCAGGCTCAAAAGGGCCATCGCCTGTCGGTAGTACACCATCCCCTGATCGCATTCGGTAGTAGTAGTACCCCCGTGTTGTGATCCTCCTCCTCCCAAGGCGAGGATCTTCTCTACATCAACCAGGCACAGCTGGAACCTCTCCGCGTGGAAGAACGCCTCGCCCCGCAGCCGCAAAATCTTCACGTACAGCGGCTGGTTGCTGGACTTGAGCGTGCGCTCGCTTCGGAGCGCCTCGCCGCAGAGCTCGATGCACCGCGCAAACTGCTCCTGGTTGAAGCAGCGGTCGGCCTCCTCGTAGAGCGAAGCGGCGGACTGGGACATCGAATGGGAACTGCTGTGAGCAGGGATTTTTGTGGTAGTGCCACTTCCTCCCGCCCCGAAGCCGAAGGGCCTCTGAAGCCCCCTTGACCCGTTGTTCCCGGATCTGGAGGCCGAGACCGAGGAGGAGCGCGTGAGCGGGTCTAGATCGCGGAGCTGCTTCTTCCAGACGAGGTAGCCGTGCTCGAGAAGCGCGGAGAGGGACTGGCACTTTCCGGACTGCCCGAAACGGTTCACCTCCTCCGCCCACTGTTCCACGCCGCGTCGCAGCTTCACCGGCGACCTCGACATTGCATTTGCATTGGCATTCGTCCCCCGCTTCGGGCCGGGCGAGGAGGAGGGGGAATGGGGGGCGCCCGAGGGGGGGGACGCATGGGGGGGCGACGAGTGTCCGGGGCCGTCGGGAGGGAGCAACCGCTCCGCACGCGCTTCGACAGACCTGCGAGAAAAAGCCGAGCGATCGATGCGAACCGATGGATATCATCAGGTCTGTGGGTGTGGAAAAACACTATCAATATCAAATTGAGGAAAATTAAGTACTGGCTCCGCTGTCGCTCCAGCCTGTCCAACATGCTGTCGTCCTCCGCGACGCTGCCCTTCCGCGATAAGTTCACGTCCAGCGAAAAGGTGCGGTTGCCGTCCAGCGCACTGGACGCGCTCGAGCTCGACCGTTCTGCTTCTGCTTCTGCTTCTGCTTCTGCCTTCTCGTTCTGCTTCTGCCTGCTGCTGCTGCGAGCAGATTGCTGTCGGCCCGATTGCTCCTTCTTCGGCGATACAATCCTTCCGCGACGACCATCCGTCGGTGGGACCTCGCTCGCCCGCCGCCGGGAGGAGGACGGACTCGGAGGTAGAAGCAAGCCGAGTCCATCCTCCTCCCGATCGGCCGCGTCCTCCTCTCGCACGACGCACTCGCCGCTTTCCTCCCTCTCGTAGGCGTAGTCCCCCTCAAACACCCGCGGCGGGGGGCTCCGCCACGAGCTGGAAGGCTGGTTCCGGGGATCAACCACAAGACTGTGAATCGTTTTTCCACACACTTTGGAGGGCGCGGTGTTGTTCACGTACACAAGATACTCGCGTTCGCTCTGCACGCAAACGGAAATGCCGCTCTTCGCCGGACAGGAGGTGAGCAGCCGGCAATCGAGGTACTGCAGCTTACCTGCGAAATGTGTTTGGAGGATGAAATGGCACCTATGCAGGTGGAGGTAAATAATCATTGCGAAGTCATTCACTCACTCATTCTTCTGCGCATGGTCCAAAAAAAGGTCTGGAAAGTCCTGCTTCTCGCCCTGAGTACGTAATCATTGAGACGAAATATATTAATAATCCCTGCAATGGGAATGGGTAGACCATCGGACTCCGGAGGAAGCCTCACCAACATATAATCGCAGACACCTTCTCTCTCGTTCTGGACGGTGTCGAGGATTTCGATGTAGTCCTCAAACCGGTTCGCGACCGTGGACTGCAGCTTGATTTTCAGGTGCTGCTCCATCTCCATTCTACATTCGCCGCCGCCAGACCCCGCACCCCTCATCAAGATCTCCATGTTCTGGTTGTACATGGACGATCCTAACTCATATGAAAAAAACCATGGAAAGCGAAAGACGAAGATTGGCATTTAGCTATTAGTGGGCAGAGTAGAAGCGTCTTCAGCTATTGTTACTACCCAACTAGTTGCATTGAGTCTCGTGCTCACCCGACTTCTGCCGGCCCCCAGAAGAGCCTGCCTCTGCATCTGCTAGCTGCCTGCCGCTCTAGCCCCTGAAAATATCAAATGTGCCACCGCCCCCCTCATGGAGCTACATCACTAACTTAGCACACGCGATGGACTTCGACGTGATCTTAGCACACTCTAGCCTCTAGCTCTACCTAGGTTGAAAGGCCGCGCAGGGTCCAACTACCCGTACTGGTTTCGCTTTGTCGCTTTCAAAGCTTGTTTCCATAAGGTTCCCATGCTGCTTTCCGACATTCGGGGCGACTGGGGGAGCGAAGTGATCAGAGCCGGTGGCTGGCCATGGTTTCCCATCTGCGGGGGCAGCTGTGGTTGGTTGCCCACGACCGCCGGCATCATGAATCCAGGCGGCTGCGAGGAGGACGCCGAGGGGGTTGACGCGTGCAGCTCCATGGTGCGAATGAGAGAACCGAACGAAAACTAAGTATATTAGACACTGGATCGACTTCGATTTCGATATCGCATTCGCACGAGGGTCGGGTAGATTGATTGATGGTTAGTACTGCCTGTCTCAGCCTATGTAAGCAAAGGAGCGACTGCAAGAACCGAGTTCGTTGTTGCAGAAGGAGAAGAGCTATAACTTAGAAGAGTGCTGAAAAAACGTCATGAATCACTGCCAGGGGTGATTGCAGAGACTGTAGCACTAGCATGTAGAAATCGGCCTTTAATTCATTGTCTCGAGTACGAGTAATATCCAAGGAGGTGCAACAACAAATGGAAAAAGTTCCGTCACTTTTCACGACGCAGAAGGATCCACAGGGAAGCGACACAACAAGCCTTCGACGTTTCATCCGACCAGACGAACAGCTTAGAAAGATCGGCGCGCGACCTTCCTCTACCCCGCTGGGAAGACACCTCTGAGAGAACGAGGATTTTTCCTCGCATTGATTTCCTCGGAGTGCATGGCAATACGACGCCTCAAAAAGTCAAAAATGGAGATGCTAAGTACTTTCAAGCGATTTGGAGGTGCGTTGTGCGTCTGTGGGAAGCTGACACTAGTCCACATGGATTTTCTTTTTCCGCTTCCGAGATTGCTAAGCCACACCAGGACTGTGCCCATGAAAAACTACTTTCTACTCTAGCCTAGCTTGAGCTTCTTGAAAAACTGTTTTCCAATGGCGATCTAAAACTCCTCGTATGATTTCCAATGATATCGATCAGATGATTCGACATCTACCCTGATAGTCGTCCCCCATTTACCGCGTATAGTCGTGGCCCCCCCAGGCCCCCCCGGTAGTACTTCAGTCGTTTCTCCATCTCCTCGCCCGTGAGAGCGCCCGACTCTGCTGCCCCTCCCGATCTGCTGAATATTTCGTCCAGCGGCAGCGCCTTCGCGGCGGCCAGAAACTCCTGGACGACGCTGCGATACTTCTTGCAGCTGTCCTCTTCCTCTGTTCTTTCTATCTCCTCTTTCTTTCTATCTCCGAGAAACGGGTTCAGCTCCCGCAGCAACGGGCTCAGGTCGAACCTGGGGTCGTCGTCTCTAGACGCGCTTGTCGGGCTCCCTGCTGCCACGTGCTGGTCCGTCGTCGTCGTGCTGGTCCCCGGCCTCATGATCGGATCGCGATCCTCCTCGTGGTGTGCGACTACTAGTACTTCATCTTCGCCCGACTGATGGGCTCCGAGGCCGCCGCCGCAGCGAGACTCGTCGCCCCTGCAAGGATCCTTCGACTGTACCGGGGTGTGCCAAGCCGAACTTCTTTTGCTGCTGCTCGCTGCCTCCTCACTGTCTTCGGGCACTACTGTCAGCGAGGGACCCGCGACTACAGTCTGCGAGACAACAGCCGCATTAGTAGATGTCGGCAGCAGCCTCCGGTCTCCCGGATGGCCGACCTGCTCCGAGGAGGAGGACGTGGCAGGGATCATCAAATCCTTGGGATCCACCTTTTCACCTCCGCGCGGGACCTGCTGCAGTTTTGCGACCTGCATCCGGCCCACGGGCTCAGGTGGCGTTATCCGGCGAGCGGTTGGACCCGGAACCATGTCCTCCTCGTCGCTCTCCAAGATGTGCATTTCCATTTCGACGGTGGAACCGTATCCCGCCGTCGGACTGCTCCGCGCGTCGGGGACCAGGGGGAGGATTATTTGCGCATTGGAAGATTTATCGCGCGGCCCTGCAACCGAATCATAGGAACCTGGAAGGGAAGGTGTCGGAGGAGCCTCCTGCTGCTGAAGCGGTCCCCCACCTGCTCCTCGGGAAGACGGTGGCTCGACCTTTGGGACAGCATAGGCTTCGTCCCTCGATGCTGGTGCGAATGGGAAAGAAGGTCTCGAAGGTTCGTCCCTCGGAGATTCGTCCCTTGAGGACGCGAGCAGATTCTCGGATCGCACGGAGGACGAGGAAGACGCCTGCTGCCTCCCCGCCCCCGCACCTCCTGCTCCCACCTGCTGCTCCTGTTCCCCCCCGAGCATCACCGCCCCTACTACTCTCCCCCCGGAAGAACAGGAGGAGTCGTCCTCGAGCCCGTAGATTGCGATCTCCTTGTCCGTCGAGGAAGAAAACGCGCCGGTGCTGGTGTTACCCACGTGGTTATCCTTATCTCGTCGTGGTCTGGAAGTACTTCTTCCATCCTCCTTGCGTATCGACGTACTTCCAGACGACGAGCCGGAGAACGACGACGCGTTCGGCCCCAGGGCTCTACAACTACCGCCCCCCGCCCCAGAAACCGGCTCGAATTGATCCGACCGCCACGACGCCGACAGGTTTTGGAACAGCTGTGAGGTTGCTTGATTGAAATTTCTATAGCCAATTCAATCGATCGGGAGAAGATTTCATCCTACATATATACAGTCTCGCCGCTGCATATGGCCGCCATCATCCATCATATCCTTATGGCCGCCTCCATCAAACTTTATTTCTAATATCCAAATACCTGTGTCCCTGGCTCTCCCGCTGAGCGCCCGATGCGCGACACGCCGTCCAGCATGTAGCCCTCCTCGACGATGATTCCGTCACTCGCCCGACAACCTCCAACCAACCCCTCCCCCAGAGAACTACTACCGGTCCCCATCAAGTGCGAGCCTCGGAGGTTCCTCCCTGCCGCGACGACCGGCGGTTGTGTCCTCGGCTGCCGCCCCCGCGCGAGGGACAGGGTCAGCGTCCCGACCGAGCTCGGCACGGTGAGCAGCTCTTCGGGCACCGGGCACATCACCACGTTTGGGTCGGCGAAGTAACAGTGCATGTACAACGGGATCTTCCGGCGGAACATGTGGAAGGACGGCAAGATCCTTGTGAGCACGAACAGCGAGCGGCACGCGGTCGCCAGCTTCCGGAACACCCGCTCGTCGAGCCGCCGCAGCGTCAGAGTGCTGCCCATCGGATCGCCGCCTTGTTGCGCCACATGAAGATTGGGGCCCGGAGTTTGGGGGTTTTGGGGAGTCTTCGGAGGAGCAGGCGCGAAGCTGCAAATCCAGCGCTCGACGACGCGGCGGCGCGGACGCTTGGTTTCCGAAGCGCGCGAGGAAGCGTTCGAGACCCAGCTCCCCTGCATGTCAGGAGCGGTCGCGCCGCCGCCGGCCGCTGTCGGAAGATCCGGAATTCTTCCGGGCGCCTGCGGC